>JAXCGZ010010932.1:2500-14228 GCA_037179515.1 Halocaridina rubra | reverse complement strand
ATATATATATTACGTTTTCTTTTGTTTTTACACCTAAAGAAAGAAATTTCTTATAGTAATATACTGCAACAATTATTATAGGGCGTGTAGATATTCTTACGTAGGGTTTCTTCTATTGCATATTTCATTCTAACTACCTTGGCTGTCTCCCCCGATTGTTGGGTAGCTGACATCAAAAAAGAAACTATAAGGCGATTACTTTACTCTAAGGGCAATGACGAGGGAGCTAGCGACCGTTCAGATGGCACTGCTGGAGTGCCACAGCCCATCCTCCCGGTTCTTCCACAACCCGTGTCGCTTCATAACTGGCAACTCCCCTACCGCCCCTACCACAGGGTTATCTCTCTAAGATGCAGCCCCATGGTAACAGCATATATGTTGTTAAAATACCCAATGTGAGTATACTGGAAACAGAGGATTATATATTATCATTTACTTTTATCACTATTATTACTCTCCCTCTCTTTTTTTCTTCTCCTCCTCCTTCTCCTCTTCCTCCTCCTCCTTCTTCTCTTCCTCCTCCTCCTCCTCCTCCTTCTCCTCCTCCTCCTCATCCTCCTCCCACTATTTCAATCATTATGGCACACATAGTTTTCTACATGCTAATGTCAAGCTATACTGTAGATGTAAATATATAGAGCAACCTTTTTCATAGCAAGCGCAGCATTTAGTGTATGTGGTTTATGCGCCAAATGAATGCGTAATAATATAATCGTTATTAAACCAATATATGCGTCAGTAGTGGTTGCAAGTACAAATATATAGTTAAATTCCATCAAAACCATGCAGGCACTTTCAAGTTATTGTTAAAGGTTAATGTGTGTAAAATAATCTGATAACAGAATTGACGTCATGTAATTCCGGCGATTGTAATTTTCTTTGCGTGCTCTCACAATTCCAGGATTACCTGCGATGGTGGTCTTTAAAATCTCGAATGGTGCTAGAATATGTATAGGCTTACGAGTCCCAATGTCCCCAAAAGTTTATCAAATTTCAGTAAGTTTTCGAAGAGATTTCAGAAATTTCTATGAACAAGGACCAGACACCAGGAAGTTAAATACAGTGTTAATATTTTTACGCTACAGATTGTGATTCAAAGATCATGTTTGATTTCTAGTTTTCAATAGAAAATATATAATCAATTTCCTTCTACTTATCCTCGTTCTCTTTTTTTTCTTTTTTCTCTCATCTCTTAATTCAAATTGTCGCAATTTTTTCTCCTTCTTTTCCTACAAGATATCTTGCAACATATTAGGATGCAACTGAGACTGGTCCAGACAGTTCCAGGTTGAGTCTTCCTTCAGAACGGTTCTTTCCTCATGCCTACATCTACACTGAATATTCTGGCGTATTCATTACACATCTCTTGCTATTCCATTACATTTGTACAAGTCGCAACATTCTGCACATCTGTCTCTTTTACTTTCCTTTTCCACACATATGTTATTATTTATAGAAGGTTCACAACTAATGGCCCCCAGTACCCGGCATAGAGGGGTGCAAAGAATCTCCGGGGATCGTGTTGACTCCACCATTGGCTTGAGGGCAGACACGCCTGGTGGTAGTAATGGTTCTGCTCTTAACCTTGCACCTCCCAATAGATCTGCTTCTTTCACTCTTCACTATTCAAACATTCGAGGGCTGAACTCTAATCTTTCGTCTGTGGAACAGCACTTGGGCACTTTCCTCCCTAACCTCCTCCTCCTATCTGAAACCCAGCCGTCTATACATGCTTCCACTGACCCATTCCAAATCTCTCACTATAATCTGCGTACTCGTTTTCGTTCCAATGGTGGGGTCTGTGCATACTGCAACACTAACACTCCTACTGTGAGGCTCATGGACCTTGAATCTCCTGACTTTGATGTTCTCTGGCTAAAAGTCTATCTCTCCACTACCACTATCATCCTTTGCTTCTGCTACTGTTCTCCAAACTCCACCGAGTTTGTGTCTTTCTTTCAATATCTCTCCTCGTGCCATGAGTCCTTGCTATCTTCTCACCCACATGCCGAAGTTCTCTACTTTGGAGACTTCAATGTACACCACAGTGAGTGGCTTCATTCTTCTCACACTGATGTGGGAGGAAGCGAGGCCCTTGCTTTCCCTATTACTCACGATCTGGAGCAAATTACCAAACATCCTACTTGCGTTCCTGATCGTCACGAACATGCTGCAAACACTCTTGACCTATTTTTTACTTCTAACCCTTCAAACTACTCTTATTCTGTGCTTTCCCCTCTTGGTAAATCTGACCACTCTATGATCTCTGTCTCTTCGATTTTCGCTCCCCCACCACCAATCCCTCCTACTCAGTGCCGCCTTTGGCACTTCGAGCGAACCCAACATGAAAATTTGCGTAACTTTCTCTTTGACTTCTCATGGGATGACTACTGCTTTTGGTCCCGCAACCCTGATCAGGTAGCTCTAAAAGTGGCCGAGATCATGACCGCGGGAATGGAAGCGTACATCCCCTCTTCTACAAAAGCTTTCTCTCCCCCTAAACCTTGGTTTGACATGCCTGCTCCATGGCTATCCAGGCTAGGAATCAGGCTCACCGATCTTACCAAGCCTCTCCTTCCGATTTAACTCGCTCTGCTTTTTTTATAGCTAGGAATCGCTGTACTGCTCTGATTCGAAGGTCTAAGGCTTCCTTTATAAGAAGGAAACTTGATGACCTTAACTCCTCTCCTACTGACAAATGCTTCTGGTCCTTAGCCA
The DNA here is from genome assembly GCA_037179515.1 of Halocaridina rubra. Taxonomy (NCBI): domain Eukaryota; kingdom Metazoa; phylum Arthropoda; class Malacostraca; order Decapoda; family Atyidae; genus Halocaridina; species Halocaridina rubra. The sequence continues at coordinate 11,510 of JAXCGZ010010932.1, read as the reverse complement.
AAAACCTCTCCAAAAACTTCTGTAACTCAATCTTTCCCCCTCTCATTTGTTCTGATGGTTCTATAGCTTGCTCTCGTACTGATAAAGCCACTCTCTTTAGCTCTCATTTTTCTGCCAACTCTTCTATCAACGATTCCAGCACACCTGTTCTTTAGTCTTTTCCCCTCTCTAATCCTATGCAGTCCCTTATCCTTTCTTCACTCTAGGTTCATAAGGTTCTTCGCTCGCTAAAGATGAACAAGGCATCTGGTCCCGATGGTATCCATGCAAGGTTCCTTAAGGAGTTTGCAGATGAACTGGCTCCCATGCTTTGCCGTTTTTTTTGCCTCATCTTGGAAGCATGCTCTAGATCAACCTGTTCCTAAAAAGGGTGACCGCTCTATTCCTTCTAACTACCGACCTATTGCTCTAATCTCCTCTATTGCTAAAGTTTTCGAAACTTTGCTCAATGCTCACTTCTTGAAACGCCTTAAGTCTAACTCACTTATCTCCGATCACCAGTGCGGCTTCCGCAAGGCATGATCCACTGGTGATCTCCTGTCCTATCTTACTCGCGTATGGTCATCTTCACTGAGGAACTATGGGGAATTCTTTGTCGTCACCCTTGATATCTCTAAGGCTTTTGACAGAGTCTGGCACAAGGCTCTGTTGGCCAAACTCCCTGCATATGGCTTTACCCCTTCTTTCTGCTCTCTGATTTCCAGCTTTCTTACCGACCGTTCTATATCTGTAGTTGTTGATGGCACGACATCTAGCCCTTTCTCTGTTACCAGTGGGGCTCCACAGGACTCTGTTCTTTCACCTACTCTCTTCCTTCTTTTCATCAGTGATCTTCTACAATCTCCATCTTCCTCTCTTCTTCATGCCTTTGCTGATGATTCTACCCTTCACTTTTCCTCTGCCTTTTCTTCACAACCTTCATCTGTTACTCGTAATCAATCTCATATCACTCTTTCTTCTACTCTTAACTCCGATTTGCAGAGAGTATCTGAATGGGGCACTCAAAATTTAGTTAAACTCAATGCCTCCAAGACACAGTTTCTGGCTATCTCTTTATCTTCTTCTCCTCCTGATAACCCTATTGTCTTCGAAACTAATGAAATTTACCCTCTTAGCTCTATCAATATATTAGGAATCCATATAGCCTCAAACTTGTCTTGGAGGAATCACATAATCCAAATTTCTATATCTTCATCCAAAAAATTGGGGGTTTTGTTTCGTTTTCGTCATTGCTTTTCCTCATTGCAGTTACTTAAAATTTACTAAGGTCTTATCCGTCCCTGCTTAGAATACTGCTCACACTTCTGGGGTGCTTCTTCCTTTACTTATCTTCTTGATAGGGTTGAATCTAAGGCAGTCAGACTCATTAATGATCCTTCTCCTACTTCTAACCTGGATTCTCTCTTTCTTCGCAGTTAGGTATCCTCCCTTTCGCTTTTCTATCACTACTACCTCCATTACTGCTCTGATGAGTTGGCGAGTTGCATCCCTCCTCCACTGCCGAGGCCGCATAGCACTCGCCAAGCGGCCTCATCTCACAGGTACTGTGTGGAGATTTGTAGCTTGCGGATTGGTCGGTGCAGCGATTGCTTCTTCCCATCTACCTCCAGACTCTGGAACTCTCTTCCTCCATCTGTCTTTCCTAGTTCTTATGACCTTTCATCCTTCAAAAAGCACATCTATCGTCATCTCAGAGCCTAGTCCTCCATATCTCTGGGTCCTCTGTACTCTGACTGTTTTTTTCTGTCTGTCGTTTTCCTTTTTGTGACATTACCTCATCTCTGCCTTGCCCTTAACCTTTTTCTTTTCCTTCGTATTGGTATTTTCTCGTGCCCGGGCCTTTATTGATGAGGGCAGTGTCTGCCTGTCCCGGTGTCAAACTCTTAAAAAAAATAATAATAAGTGTATTTTGAGTGTTTACTTGTGTCGAATTGCGACATAATTAAAAGACAATATATGGATCTCTGGAGTGGGGAAGAAGTATGCAGGAAATATAGAAAAGCACAGGAAAGTCTATGGGCTAAGTAGAACTTTTAATAGCAAAGCATTTCTAGCTTTGTAGACAGTATAAGAAAAATACCGAAAAATTTTTAAAATTACATTTAGATTATTATATAATGTGAACGGAATTGAGGCGTTTCCTATAGAATGCATTCCCACAAATTTTATATTATTTATCGCCATGAGAAAATGAATAATAAAACAATTTCCCACAACCTAAGAAGCATAAACAACAGTAATAGCGGAAAAATTTTCCACAGCTTTAATATAAAATATTTCGTGATTTAGGGTTTTCTATTAGGGACGAATATCGGTATTAGAATACCGGTATTATGCCGTTATCATATGAAACAAATCATTATGTTGAGAGTTAGCTCATGTGTAAATTTTTCAAATAAGAATACCCCACTAGGAAAGTCATTAAAAAAAAAATACATGATCCTTAAGAAAACAGCCAGAGATTGTAGGCTTGCTTAAATACCTTCATGACCCTAGAACTTTGAAAACTTAGGATGATGAGTTTTTTCGAATCCTTCTAAAGTTTTACCCAAGAAAACTGCAAAGTTTGACTTTTGAAAAGGCTTTTCTCAGAAAACAGTGTACAGTTGGATCAGCAAGAAAAAGAAGGTGTAAGCCAACAAGAGCCTGGTTGCTCTAGAGATACAATGGGAATAGAATCTGGGAGAGGAGTAAATGATGACACATTGCTTGCAGAATATTTGCAAGAAATAGAAGAATTAGAGACAGTTCCACTGAGAAAGGAACCTTCAGCACATGTAGATATCAACATGGTAAGAGCTTTAAAGTATCGATTAATAGAACAGAAAACCTAGACGAGCTCTATAATGCATTACTTTCAGTCAAGTCTACAAGTGTAGCATCTGAAAGGGCATTCTCAGCAGCGTGGTTGTACCTCACGAAATTGAGATCAAATCTTTCAGAAAATTATCTGAATAGGCTTTGTTTTCTCAAGGCTGTATTCCAAAATGAAAAATAATCTGATTAGCTTTTTGTTATTAAAAGGTTGTTATTTTTCTTGTATTATGGAGGCACTGATTTTTTCTTTATTTTATATTATTTTCCTCACTGATTATTGCATTGAATTAGGATATTCACATTTTCTTACCATAATATATATATTTTTTTAGTTTGAATAAAGTTTTCATTAAAAATGTATTATGTACTGGAAAAAAAAGCCTTATATACTGTTTTAAACTAGTTTTTCTATAGTTTGTATTATTTTTGTTTGAGAAAGGTTTATTTTCATTATGGATATATCTTACTGAATTGAAGAAGTTATTGCTTTTTTCAGTTATTTCTTATTCATTGAAGCTTATTTAAAAAGGAAAGATATGACTAAATCTGTAAGCAATAAAATATATAACTTCATTTTTTCTTCTTATTTCTACCTTTAAATCAGTGCATAAATGCATATTTTTCTTGATACCGGTATCAATATCGATATTTAAAAAATCATTGGTATTGATACCGGCACTTGAAAGTTCGATTTTTTAACATCACTAGTTTCTATTACTACAACAAGAGCTCTGATAAATTCCATCAGATTATCATATGTGAATGTTATATATTGTTGCGGGATGTAATGCAATTTTAAATGAAAAACCAACAATGTGGTTCATGAGTTTTGTTGAGGCATGTGGGAGCCTTCCAAATATGCATTTATTATATAAAGAGTGACACGTGTAGTCAAAAACACACACGAATTACATACATAAATGTCACAGTGTATCGAAACTCCTAGTTCTGCAAACTCTATCATTATTCATTATCAAAAAGTTATGCTTAATTCAGTAAAGACAATTGTTTAAAAAAAAAAAATCTTTCGAGCTCTAATATGGAATTATAATAACCGATATCTTTGTGCTGTCATTAAAGGCAAGTACAGATAGTAATGTGAACACTTGTGCTTGTGTATCCTCAGGCATGATGCACTTCATCACAAACCGTATAACCGTAAACTACATCATAATTCATTAGCAGCAAATGTTACGGACAGATGATAACACAATATATTAAAAAGCTTCCAATATCTTGGAAATAAAACTAACATAACGGCTTGCTTTGGTCTGTAATTTAAAACTAATGAACATGGTATACACTCTAGAACCGTAATAAGAAAAATAACTATCATATATTTCAACTAACAATTACTGGACGATCTTGAAGATATGGCAGATTTATACTTATGGATATTTATTGAAAACAACATATATAGCAAACAGCCTCCATCTTATTGATAAAAAAATGGAAATAAATCCATTTATCTACAAATTGTATACAGGTACATTATTGTTATGTTTTTTCCACAGATATTGCTCCATTATGTTCGTGTGCTATGTTTATCATAGAGCTACCATACATCACTCATGGTCTTGAATATCCTCAAGTTTGCCAGACAATATAAAAATAACGAGTTACTGTATTATACAATATAATTCCATTATATATCATTTTCGTTTGGAAGAAATTTACAAGACGGACATTTTTACCGTTATAAAACATCAACTACTTTAAAGCACAGTTCCACCAGAGTCCTGATATATATATATATATATATATATATATATATATATATATATATATATATATATATATATATATATATATATATATATATATATATATATATATATATATATATATATATATATATATATATATATATATATATATATATATATATATATATATATATATATATATATATATATATATATATATATATATATATATATATATATATATATATATATATATATATATATATATATATATATATATATATATATATATATATATATATATATATATATATATATATATATATATATATATATATATATATATATATATATATATATATATATATATATATATATATATATATATATATATATATATATATATATATATATATATATATATATATATATATATATATATATATATATATATATATATATATATATATATATATATATATATATATATATATATATATATATATATATATATATATATATATATATATATATATATATATATATATATATATATATATATATATATATATATATATATATATATATATATATATATATATATATATATATATATATATATATATATATATATATATATATATATATATATATATATATATATATATATATATATATATATATATATATATATATATATATATATATATATATATATATATATATATATATATATATATATATATATATATATATATATATATATATATATATATATATATATATATATATATATATATATATATATATATATATATATATATATATATATATATATATATATATATATATATATATATATATATATATATATATATATATATATATATATATATATATATATATATATATATATATATATATATATATATATATATATATATATATATATATATATATATATATATATATATATATATATATATATATATATATATATATATATATATATATATATATATATATATATATATATATATATATATATATATATATATATATATATATATATATATATATATATATATATATATATATATATATATATATATATATATATATATATATATATATATATATATATATATATATATATATATATATATATATATATATATATATATATATATATATATATATATATATATATATATATATATATATATATATATATATATATATATATATATATATATATATATATATATATATATATATATATATATATATATATATATATATATATATATATATATATATATATATATATATATATATATATATATATATATATATATATATATATATATATATATATATATATATATATATATATATATATATATATATATATATATATATATATATATATATATATATATATATATATATATATATATATATATATATATATATATATATATATATATATATATATATATATATATATATATATATATATATATATATATATATATATATATATATATATATATATATATATATATATATATATATATATATATATATATATATATATATATATATATATATATATATATATATATATATATATATATATATATATATATATATATATATATATATATATATATATATATATATATATATATATATATATATATATATATATATATATATATATATATATATATATATATATATATATATATATATATATATATATATATATATATATATATATATATATATATATATATATATATATATATATATATATATATATATATATATATATATATATATATATATATATATATATATATATATATATATATATATATATATATATATATATATATATAATATATATATATATATATATATATATATATATATATATATATATATATATATATATATATATATATATATATATATATATATATATATATATATATATATATATATATATATATATATATATATATATATATATATATATATATATATATATATATATATATATATATATATATATATATATATATATATATATATATATATATATATATATATATATATATATATATATATATATATATATATATATATATATATATATATATATATATATATATATATATATATATATATATATATATATATATATATATATATATATATATATATATATATATATATATATATATATATATATATATATATATATATATATATATATATATATATATATATATATATATATATATATATATATATATATATATATATATATATATATATATATATATATATATATATATATATATATATATATATATTATATATATATATATATATATATATATATATATATATATATATATATATATATATATATATATATATATATATATATATATATATATATATATATATATATATATATATATATATATATATATATATATATATATATATATATATATATATATATATATATATATATATATATATATATATATATATATATATATATATATATATATATATATATATATATATATATATATATATATATATATATATATATATATATATATATATATATATATATATATATATATATATATATATATATATATATATATATATATATATATATATATATATATATATATATATATATATATATATATATATATATATATATATACATATATATATATATATATATATATATATATATATATATATATATATATATATATATATATATATATATATATATATATATATATATATATATATATATATATATATATATATATATATATATATATATATATATATATATATATATATATATATATATATATATATATATATATATATATATATATATATATATATATATATATATATATATATATATATATATATATATATATATATATATATATATATATATATATATATATATATATATATATATATATATATATATATATATATATATATATATATATATATATATATATATATATATATATATATATATATATATATATATATATAATATATATATATATATATATATATATATATATATATATATATATATATATATATATATATATATATATATATATATATATATATATATATATATATATATATATATATATATATATATATATATATATATATATATATATATATATATATATATATATATATATATATATATATATATATATATATATATGTATATATATATATATATATATATATATATATATATATATATATATATATATATATATATATATATATATATATATATATATATATATATATATATATATATATATATATATATATATATATATATATATATATATATATATATATATATATATATATATATATATATATATATATATATATATATATATATATATATATATATATAAATATATATATATATATATATATATATATATATATATATATATATATATATATATATATATATATATATATATATATATATATATATATATATATATATATATATATATATATATATATATATATATATATATATATATATATATATATATATATATATATATATATATATATATATATATATATATATATATATATATATATATATATATATATATATATATATATATATATATATATATATATATATATATATATATATATATATATATATATATATATATATATATATATATATATATATATATATATATATATATATATATATATATATATAATATATATATATATATATATATATATATATATATATATATATATATATATATATATATATATATATATATATATATATATATATAATATATATATATATATATATATATATATATATATATATATATATATATATATATATATATATATATATATATATATATATATATATATATATATATATATATATATATATATATATATATATATATATATATATATATATATATATATATATATATATATATATATATATATATATATATATATATATATATATATATATATATATATATATATATATATATATATATATATATATATATATATATATATATATATATATATATATATATATATATATATATATATATATATATATATATATATATATATATATATATATATATATATATATAATATATATATATATATATATATATATATATATATATATATATATATATATATATATATATATATATATATTATATATATATATATATATATATATATATATATATATATATATATATATATATATATATATATATATATATATATATATATATATATATATATATATATATATATATATATATATATATATATATATATATATATATATATAT
>JAXCGZ010010931.1:0-14256 GCA_037179515.1 Halocaridina rubra | reverse complement strand
ATAGGTACGATTGAAGTCATAAACTCAGTTGTTAACATGGCGCGGGAGAAAAAATGTAGGATTTTGATTATGGGAGACTTTAATCATAAAGAGATAGATTGGATAAATCTTGACCCACACAGTGGTGAGGACTCATTTGGGGCAAGATTCCTAGATTGCGTACAAGGGAATTTCCTACACCAACATGTAATGGAACCAACAAGAGCCAGGGGTGGGGATGAGCCATCACTACTTGATCTGGTGTTCACAGATAATGTGTTGGATATTGAAAATATTGAGTATGAACCACCAATTGGAAAGAGTGACCACTGTGTGTTGTTGATGGAGTATATCATTGAAGACATTCTTCCTGAGAGTAGAGGCACTGAGGACACGAGGAGGAACTATCCGAAAGGAGATTACATCAAAATAAATGAGCTTTTTGCAGTTATTGACTGGAGAACCTTATTTTGCAACAAATCTGTACAAGAAATGTATGACATCTTTTGTGAGAAATATGGGAAGATAGTAGATTGCTGCATACCTGTCACCAAAGTAGGTGTAATTCATGCCAGAGAGAAATGGTTCGATAATGGGTGTAAAAGAGCTAAGGAGTGGAGAGACAAATGCTGGAAAAGGTATAGGAGGAGAAAAAACATAAATGCCTGGCAAACCTACAAAAGAGCAAGAAATGACTACCTAAGTAAAAGGAGAGAGGCAGAGAGAGATTATGAGAGGGACATCACCAGGAAGGCTAAAGAAAATCCCAAGCTTTTCCACAGCTTTATCAGAGGAAAACTGAAGGTAAAAGAACAGGTTTTAAGGCTAAAGAGAGCGGATGGAAGCATCACTGAGACGGACGAAGAGATCTGCAAAGAATTGAACAAGGAGTTTCAGTCAGTATTTACAGTAGAAAATACCCCACCCCCTCAGATTGCAGTGATAGAAGCTCAAGGGCCGGTATTAGAGAACATCAACCTTACAGCCACAGAGGTATGCAAAGCGCTGATGGATTTAGATGTTCATAAAGCTACAGGTCCTGATAACATATCCCCTCATGTGCTTAAAAAATGCGCAAACACAATATCAGTGGCACTAAGTATCATATTTAAGGAGTCACTGGAGTCGGGGGAGATTCCAAGATGCTGGAAACAAGCAAATGTGATACCTATCTTCAAAAAGGGAAGGAGGGATACGGCTCTGAACTATAGACCAGTTTCCTTGACCAGCATAGTTTGCAAACTTATGGAGAAACTACTAAGGAAACATATCTCTCTTCACTTGGAATCCTTCAACTTTTTGTCAGTGAGGCAACATGGCTTCAGAGAAGGAAGATCAACAGTAACAAACTTATTAGAATTTTATGATGAGGTAAGCCAAATCTTACAGGAAAGAGAGGGCTGGGCAGATTGCATATTCCTAGACTTCCAGAAAGCGTTTGACACTGTTCCACATGGGAGACTTATTAGGAAGCTGCAATCAATGGCTAGAATAGGTGGAAATGTCTTGGAATGGATAAAAACTTACTTAGAAGGAAGGGAACAGAGGGTTAGAGTAAGACACTCAGTGTCTGAATGGAGAAGAGTTAGTAGTGGAGTTCCACAGGGTTCAGTTTTAGGGCCACTTTTGTTCCTTGTATATGTAAATGACCTACCAGAGTCTGTAAATTCATTCATGAATATGTTTGCAGATGATGCAAAGAGTGTGAAGAAAGTAAAAAACGAGAAAAATGGTAGAGAACTTCAGGAGGATCTAAATAATCTGCATGAGTGGTCAGAAAAGTGGCTAATGAAATTCAATACCTCAAAATGTAAGGTAATGAGAATGGGTACAAGTGCAAGAAGGCCCAAGCTTGACTACTCGGTGGCTGGAGTACAACTTCAAGAGACAGAAAATGAGAGAGATCTAGGAGTAAACATACTGGCAGATTTGTCTCCAGAAATACATATAAATGGCGTAGTAAGGGCAGCATATGCATTCTTATCAAATGTAAGGGTAGCCTTCAGGCACATGGACAAGGAAATGTTCAGAAATATTTATGTAACCTATGTGAGGCCAAAACTCGAATATGCAGCCCCCTTTTGGAATCCGCACTTGAAAAAGCACATAGCTAAGCTTGAAAATGTTCAAAGACATGCCACGAAACTGGTGCCAGAAATACGCAATCTCAGTTATGATGAGAGGCTGAGGGAATTAGACTTGCCATCACTCGAAGCTAGAAGAGTAAGGGGGGATATGGTGACAGTCTTTAAATTCCTTCATGGTTATGATAGAGTGGATAGGGATCGATATTTCGATATGGCTGGCTCTAGACCTAGAGGTCATAGTTTGAAGCTTCGGAAGAAAACTTGTTTGCAGGATGTAAGGAAATACTTTTTCAGTGTAAGAGTAGTTGATAATTGGAATTCGCTAAGCGAGGAGGTAGTTAATGCTATCTCAATCCATAGTTTTAAGGACAGGTATGATAAGTATCACTAAGTCTAAAAATGGAACCGATCAGGAGACGGGAAGATACGAGCTTTGTGCTCTTTCCCGTAAACACAATTAGGTAATCACAATTATTTTTTTTTTTTACGTACTGTATAAACCCTCCCTGCACTGTTAAAAAAACACCCTTAACATTATAGATAACAGCAAGCAACATAAAATTTTATGAAAGTGATAGGAAAACTTATCGTGAATGTGATGATGACGTGACATACATACTCATTTACAATTACTTTTTCGTTTACGTACTGTATAAACCCTCCCTGCACTGTTAAAAAAACACCCTTTACATTATAAATAACAGCAAGCAATGTAAATTTTTATGAAAGTGATAGATAAAATTACGGTGAATGTGGTGATGATGACGTGACATACATACTCATTTACAATTATTTTTTCGTTTACGTACTGTATAAACCCTCCCTGCACTGTTAAAAAAACACCCTTTACATAATAAATAACAGCAAGCAACGTAAATTATTATGAAAGTGATAGGAAAACTTACCGTGAATGTGATGATGATGACGTGACATACACATTTACAATTATTTTTTCATTTACGAACTGTATAAACCCTCCCTGGACTGTTAAAAAGACACCCTTTATATTATAAATAACAGCAAGCAACGTAAATTTTTATGAAAGTGATAGATAAAATTACGGTGAATGAGGTGATGATGACGTGACACACATACTCATTTAAATTATTTTTTCGTTTACGTACTGTATAAACCCTCTCTGAACTGTTAAAAAAACACCCTTTACATTATAAATAACAGCAAGCAACGTAAATTTTTATGAAAGTGATAGATAAAATTACGGTGGAATGAGGTGATGATGACGTGACAGACATACTCATTTACAATTATTTTTTCGTTTACGAACTGTATAAACCCTCCCTGCGCTGTTAAAAAAACACCCTTTACATTATAAATAACAGCATGCAACATAAATTTTTATGAAAGTGAGAGATAAAATTATGGTGAATGAGGTGATGATGACGTGACACACATACTCATTTACAATTATTTTTTCGTTTACGAACTGTATAAACCCTCCCTGCACTGTTAAAAAAACACCCTTTACATTATAAATAACAGCACGCAACGTATATTTTTATGAAAGTGATAGATAAAATTACGATGAATGAGGTGATGATGACGTGACACACATACTCATTTACAATTATTTTTTCGTTTACAAACTGTATAAACCCTCCCTGCACTGTTAAAAAAACACCCTTTACATTATAAATAACAGCAAGCAACGTAAATTTACATTTCCAATAAAAAAATGAAAATACTTAAATTTTTTTTTCAATATTTTAAAATTTTTGCGTATACCCATAAAATAAAATAATAATTTATCCCAAAAAAAACCGCGATAGAGTGAGAACGCGAACCAAAAAACGCGAATAACCGGGGTAACACTGTGTGTATATATATATATATATATATATATATATATATATATATATATATATATATATATATATATATTATATATATATATATATATATATATATATATATATATATATATATATATATATATATACTATAAACCTGGTCAAACGGGAGACATTAGACTTACGTGACTAACAGGGTACAAGGATGATGCACGACTAACAGGGCATGAAGCTGATGCATGACTATACAGTAATATATTACACCTGAAGAGAACTTATCTTTTGCTGTTCACCACAAGCTACCCCCATTCACTAACTGGCTTTTTCACAATAAATGTACTAGCTAGCAACAATGGAGCATAAAATATTAGAGACAAATTAAATATACAAGGTAGGAAGTAAATATACATAGTACAATAATATATGCACATGCATTAATGTCTGTCTGTACATTCAAAGTCCCACTGTCTGTCCGTATGTTCACTCATATAACCATACAAACATTTAAATCAATAACTAATACACAATGCAGTTCCATTTCTAATGCAAGGAATAGCCAACATGGGCCACTAATGAGTCAATGGGAATATTCATACTCAGGTCACAGTTTTCTCTCCCATTCATGCATAACAAACTAAAAAGAAATCAGTACAGAAAACAGATGGCAGAATAAGCAAGATCCTAGTTTCCCCCCGGGAGAACTAAAAATGACTCCAAACTCATAACCACATAGAAGGTAATTACAAACTCCAATAAAAAGGAATACCCTTTGATACTCAAATGACTGCGCTTAATGTTAACAGCAAAGTATTGCTTACAACGTCTCTAAGCAATAAGCCTCTGCATAAAACGTACAGAGATCAGATTACTTTCATCCTGAATCATTTATAAGCCAAAAAATATTGCATTGACAATATTATAACTATAGTACAAATTGGATTCTCTATATTGCTTAACTTTTCAAGAAAGTACATTTCCAGAGATCATGAATACTTTCATAATAAAAAAAAAGAAAACAACAAGGAACAACATACATTCACTGATAACCTGCAGAAATAAAAAAAAAACCTCGTAGCTAAACAAAAACACTGTGATAAGAATTAATCTTCATCTGTTCACAAGGCACAATTATATGTAGTATCTACACCTAAGACTTATTTTAACTAAATGACACATACACAGTTATGATGTAACTTCCTGTACATTCTGTTTTATTAGGTAACACACAAGTTCTGAGGAAAACATAAATATACAAAATATAAAAAAAGTTGTTGATATTGATTACAAATATCCAAAACTGCAACAATTTTGGACACAAGCTGTAAATAAATTTCTTTGACAATAATGACACAAGAAAATGAACTTGAACAAGAATCATCAGAGTATTAATATATTCCGATAAGTGTAATTCATTGGAATGTAAAAAAATTCAACATTTTCTTTCATGTTCTGAATACCTTCATTCTCTCTCATACACAATATTATACAACACATAAAAAGCTAACCAATTATGTGTCACTGATCTTGTTGAAGCATGAGTTGGAGAATACCCAACTTACATGCAATTCATACTCAGATAGCTGAGATAAGGTATAGCATGTTCAAAAAAGAAAATTGGCAAAATGTTGCCTCACACACCACTCAAGGGATCCTGGGCACCCTTTTCGTCACCTTCATTATCTGATAAATCCTCCATTTTTACAAGAGGAAAATCTAAAGTCAGTGGTTCAGGACTAAAGCTTTTATGGTTGTTTCTCCCTTTGGTGTCATCAACAAGTTCTGCGAAATTTACTTTATCAGTCTTTTCAACATAGTCATCTTCAGGTAAAACCATTTCCTCTTTAATGCTAATGAACTCCTCTTCAACCTCTGTCTTTAGTAAACAAACTGCCACATCCTCATTCTCCTGATTGTTACTAAGGAGGTCTGAAGAGATTTCAGGATCACGTTCATGAGCTTGGACACATAGTGTGTTAGTATCATCACTTTCTACCACTGATTTAGAAGCATCAAAAGGTTCAGCATTTTTTGAACACTTATTATGAACTGCACTGACAACAGGAGCTTCATCATTTCCTGAGGATGGAAAGATAAGTGAATCTAAAGTCTTCTGAGGACCAATTCTTTGGCCTTCAATATGTAATTTCATGTGTTTGTTCCGGTTGGAGGCATGACAAAATTTTTTCCCACATATACTACATAAATATGGTTTCTCCTCCGCATGCATTCTCATGTGCGAATTAAGAGTAGGTTTATGTCGGAACATCTTTCCACAAACACTACATGAATAAGGTTTTTCTTGAGAATGTAATCTCATATGAATAGTTAGGGTACCTTTCTGACTAAAACTCTTCCCACATTCAGTGCAATGATAAGGTTTTTCAAGTGTGTGCGTTCTCAAATGCCGGCGGAGTTCAGATTTCTCCGCAAAACCTCGACCACATTCATTGCATTTAAAGGGTCTTTCATTTGTATGTACCCTCATGTGGCTGGTGACGTGCCTTGACTGGGTAAAACCCCTACCACATAAAGGACAAGAATAAGGTTTTTCATCAAGATGGGTTTTTAGATGTTGACTAAGATAACGTCTGTCATTAAAAGTTTTCTCACAATTTTCACATGAGAAGGGTTTTTCATTCGTATGCATTCTTATATGAGTATTCAAATTAGTTTTTTGACTAAAACTCTTTCTGCATTCAGTACATTTATATGGTTTTTCTTTGGTATGAACCCTCATATGTGTGATGAGACTACTCTTTACCCTAAAACCCTTTCCACATTCAGAACATACAAATGGCTGCTCTTTGGTATGAATCCTCATATGTGCAATAAGATTGCTCTTTACACAAAATCCCTTTTCACACTCAGAACATACAAATGGATGCTCTTTGGTATGAGTCCTCATATGTGTGATAAGACTGTTCTTTTGACTAAAACCCTTTCCACACTCAGAGCAAACAAATGGCTGCTCTTTGGTATGAACCCTCATATGTGTGATAAGATTGCTCTTTACACTAAAACCCTTTCCACATTCAGAACATACAAATGGTTTCTCTTTGGTATGAACCCACATATGTATATTAAGATGGCCCTTATGACTAAAACTCTTTCCACATTCAGAACATTTGAATGTCTTCTCTTTGGTATGAACCCTCATATGTGTGATAAGACTGCTCTTTTGACTAAAATCCTTTCCACAATCAGAAGATACAATTGGCTGCTCTTTGGTATGAACCCTCAAATGTGTATATAGATTGCTCTTGTGACTAAAACCCTTTCCACATTCATAACAAACAAATGGCTGCTCTTTGGTATGAATACTCATGTGTCGTATAAGATTGCTCTTATGACCAAAACCCTTTCCACATTTAGAACATACAAATGGCTGCTCTTTGGTATGAATCCTCATATGTGGGATAAGATTGCTCTTTTGACTGAAACTCTTTTTGCATACATCGCAAGTGTATGGTTTGTCTTGTGTGTGAATTCTAAAGTGCTCTTTTAGATTACCTGCATACGGAAAGGACTTGTCACATTCACTACAGGAAACAGACTTTTCTTTAGTTTTCAAAGAGACAACTGAAGTTGGAGAATTCTCTGCACTCATATTTTCACTTAATTCTTCCATGTTCATTACAACATTGATTAAGCCACAGGGGAGATTTGAGATTTTCTATGTACAGCCTGTTCATAATCTCTGCTCTATAGAGTCAATGATACAAAAATATGTATCTTATATTCAGTCTCATATGTCATATACTATATTTTTCACACCACAGCTTTCTCACTGTTCAATATAAGCTTGAGAGTTTACATATGGAAGCATCTAATGCTATTTGTTTCTGTAATATACAAGTACAAGCCCAGCTATAGTGTTGTGTAGATCACAATAACTGAAGCATCGTATAACACGAACTACATGGCTCGATATATAACATCACAGATGTCATTTTATCTTCTGAAAAACTCACTGAAGGTTACATATAAGTATACAATAGCAAGTTATACCTTCAAATGCAAGTGTTAAAAGCTCTCAACTTCAATAGTATCTTTTTCCTAGATGCGGTTTACTTGAAAATGCTACTTGGTGTAACGTCATGATGGCTATATTTTTGTACCATAAATCTTCTTCAATTCTGAAAATGAAAAAGTAATAAATATCATTGACGAGTGAACCTCTAATTACAGCAATTCCAAATCACAAATTACTAATTTAACAACTGCACCACTCTAGTAAAGTAAGCTAGAAGTCATATCACGAACTCTGTATAGCAGCATCGAATCTGCAATCATTCACAGACTAAATAAAAAGGCTCAACAGATTTATTCTCTAAAATTATTTAGAAACAGAAATAAAGTGATCTAGCAAAAGTTACTAGAGGTTATGCAAAATTCAATACATACTAAGTTTCTACAATGAATCAGGAGTATATCGTGATAACCTGACAGAGTACAATCACTCCTCATTTTAATGAACAAATGTGGGGGAATATTTATCCGATATTGCCAATTGTTTACAGTTACCGAAATGGGGTCTGTAGTGGCTAATATCAACTATCACATAACGAAAAGAAATGGAATAATACTTACAACTTTTAATCAACTCGAGCTTTTGTGATACAGTTAAATGAACCCTTTTCTGCTTCTCTACTTTCCCTCCAAATAGCATGGTTATTGAAAATTTTGAGTAATAAGCTCGAGAGCACTTAAAAAGTACAATACTGTATATGGAGCAATAAAGTGCACGTGAAAACCTGTGCCAACAAGCATCCAGCTCTTGAAGCAGTGGCTATAGTCCAGTATTGCCATAATTTCGTCAGCAGCACAAGTGAATTTTAAACTAAAAAATATTACATTGCCTGTTGCTTCTGATAAACGGAGATCCGTAAAATCAAGGTACGAGTGTACCTTGATGTACAATATGGATTGAATCACTTAAAAATCACTTCCAATAAAGCAAAACTATATCTTCTCAGACAATTAATCATATTGATATCTAAACTGATAATAATTACAATGCTTTTCAAATTAATGTAGCTAAGACATATACCAAACAAATCTAAAGGACACGTTTCGATTTGTTGACACACTTGTAGATTTACTGGGTTGAAAGAAGCCCATGTAACTTAATAGTTCTGTAAACCCAAGAGAAAACTCTACAACAAATGAGAGCTACAAGATAAGAAAGATTACCTTAACTGAAGTCTAAGCTCATAAAAAAAATAATACTATCATGTAAGAAAGTTTAAGCAGTTTACTGGGAGGTTATTGCTGTGGCTGGGCACCACTGTGGGGGGGTTGGGGCTTGCCCCGGCTGACGTTCTGAGGAGCATCTCAGATGGATATAGGAACTGAAACCTTGCAACCTTTACCTTTAACATATTAGAGGGTAAAGTAACTTGAGAGTACTCTGACTGTTGGCACAGAGCCTAAAATTTCCTACATGTGAAGACTCCAAGCTATTTTTAATATTTCTGACTGACATCAGCACTTGGTTGTGAAAAAAGATATTGGGATATGTTTATATGTTGCAAATATTGTGGTCTTTAGGTGATGGCAGAGTTAAACATGTGCAAGTTAAGAGGAGAGGATGAGACACAGGAATCACTTTATCACACCAAATAAGTCATTCTGTAATTAAAAAAAAAACTTCATGATGTTCCTATGGTCTAAGAGTTACTTAAAGTGGCCTCCAGTCTGCAAATATTTGTCCATTCTTATTCCTCTGTTGTCCCTCCTGCTGGATGGCCCAGTTCCTATCCTTCATATGTTATGTCTTTCCAATTATCCTCTGCTTCTGTCATTGCAGTAAAGCAGATGTCAAAATGATGGGGTTTTGGTTTGGAATAAAAGCTGCTCAAGGCAGATACAGTACTCTTAACTTGGATTCCTTAACATATACACAAAACATATCTGTGAATTCTTTAACTGATCACTTAAGAAGTGAATGTCTGCCTAGTGGTGGATACCTGATTTAGCTATCTTTTGTTTGTCTCACAGGTATTAACCCCACAGCTTCAACTATGTTGAAATGTGGGGAAAAAAACTCATACTGTAATGCTAATATTTCAAGAAAATAAATAAAAAATCCAAAAGAATTCAATATAAGCCCAACCTGAACAAACTGTTCCTAGAACAATCATTTCATGACGTTCTCTTATCAGCAAATAACTTTAAATAACACACACCATGTTTTCCTTTTTATTCATTAAGAATGTTCATGACGGGAGATGCTGTATTAAATAATGCACATCAACACCATACACATGTTGCAAAATTGTCTACAGCATTATATGGAAAGTGCCACTCTGGTCATTCATCATGCAATATTTCATATAGTGCCATCATCTGCAATCAAATATGATACATTAATTTTAATATACGAAGTAAATCAGGAGTAATGTAGAAATTAACATTTTATATGTTCCTACATAAAGTTTGATGCTTGTTTGCTAAAGGAATACATTAAGTAATAATAGAATGTCTCATTAAACTATGAAAATATAGATTAACATAAGCATAGCAGATAAAAATTGCCATTATACATTTATGTGAAAACTTATCACATGTCTTATGTGACAGGTATTATGAATTCATGTCACTTAATTATTAACCTTAAAAATTAAGACTATGGTTCAGCCACTATACGCTATCCTAAAACTTGCCAAGCAAGTCTTAAATTTCAAAAGAAAAAACCTTGAATTCTCTTAAAGCAATTCTATAACAGCCAAAGATATATTCTGAAATTCTTTAGCACAAGATGTTCTATAGCCAAGTCCAAAATTTTGCAGATGATATAATGAAATAAGCAAGAAATAATAATACAAAATATTTACATTATTTACCACTTTATATCTAGGAATCACACATACCTGTTTATATTTTAATTTTGATTCATATATAACAGGATGAACCTAATGTGACAATAATTTAAAGGCTTTTGCTTGTAGCTGCATCCTGCAATTGAGTGAGGAGTTTTAGTTTTCAATAATAAGGAAAGGGATTCAATTACATAATTTGGTTCAAAAGTCAAATGGCAATGATGTGTCTTACAGCCCATCATCCGCATATCTTCTCTACTAAGTCTACTTCCATTTCACTAGGTGCAAAAATACAAAATGCCTTAACTTTCTCTTCTTAAGTTTTTCTGCTGATGTCATTGTTGACTTTCCCTATGCTGTCTGGCCAAACAATCCTAAGACCCTATGGATGACCACAGCCAATCCTGGGCTTGGCCATAGAGCTTTCAGGGAG
This sequence comes from Halocaridina rubra, assembly GCA_037179515.1. Taxonomy (NCBI): domain Eukaryota; kingdom Metazoa; phylum Arthropoda; class Malacostraca; order Decapoda; family Atyidae; genus Halocaridina; species Halocaridina rubra. The sequence continues at coordinate 3,128 of JAXCGZ010010931.1, read as the reverse complement.
CGTAGTGCTGTTGGCGTAAGTGGTTTGTGAGGTGCAGTTCTCCATAATGAGTGTGAATGCATGAGGCGATAATTTACATTCTAGATGGGCAACACTGATAAAGTCGTCCAGCCTCTTCTGACATATCAAAGGAGCTGGGTGAAGCCCATATAACACTCTGTCCTCTTGGGGATGGGAGAATTCAGAAGAATGGATGTGGAGAGGATGTGCATGCAGCTGTATGTTGTCAATCAAATACTGGATGGAATGGCAAGTTAGCTAGTTATCAATGTGCTTGAGGGGGCAGGTGGGGGGGAAAAGGATACAGTATTTGAGTGCGATATTGTAAGCAAGTTGTTGTTTTAATGGTTTTTGGTGTGTGCGTGGGTGTTCTGCATTGTAGTGTAGTAGGTGGGTTGGTACGTTGTTGTTGAGGCTAATATTTACGGATTTTTCATGTCCAGATGGTCTCAAAATTTTAACGACTTTGGTTTCTTGGTAAAAGTGGTCTGTAGGTGTTGTAGTAAAGCAGGCTGTGATTACTTTTAGCTAGTGGTTTTCTTTGTATGATCTGTAGGGTGTAATGATGTGTTTTAGTGATACAACGGTACAAGCCCAACCAGGGCTAGCAAATTCCAGCACTAGCGTACATATTGTTTGAATATTGTTGTAGTGATTTCTTTGTTGTGGCTGAATGCTGCATGGGGAAGTGACCTGAGGGCATAAACAAACAAACAAACAAACAAATTTTATTTCCACTTCAATACAATGGGTATTCGTCAGCCAGGGCAAGCCCCAACCCCCCACTGTAATGTCCAACCACAGCAGTTCCTGCCAGTAAACAGCTTAAACTCTCGGTCTTGGACGGGAACCGATCTTTCGACCTCGTGAATGCGAAGCCAGCGCGTTGCCACTGTACTAGAAAGCAGGCTTGGTGTCGGATTGTTTTTGATGCTTGTGACATGAAGCTTAAATAACACTGATGTATCATATTCTAAAAATATTAGGTGAGTGTGTGTGGGCACAATCATAAAGGAGATGTTCATTATAGTAAGGTGTGGAATGTGACAGTATTCTGTTGTGTAGTGTGTTGAGGTAGTGCTAGAAGAGGTTTACAGATGTGTTTGCATTTCCATTTAGACTCTTAGTGTTAAAGTGCCCATGGAGGAGCTATGTTAACTGAAAGTAAGTTGTGGAGGGTAGACTGCACATGTACAGTATAGGTTAAAGAGTGTGGTTGATAAGTCAGATTCTTGAGGGACTCCCTTGTGAAGTTTCTGTTAGATGACTAAAAAACAAATGATATACATGTGCAAAACTGTCTATGCATTAGTTGTTGGCCATTTTTTTTTTATTGTGTACATTTGAATTGAAAATTTTATTTGTGAGATTATGGTGAGGGATAGCATCAAAGGCTTTACATATGTCTAGTGCTATGAGCAAAGCATCCTGCATGATGACCTAGCTGAATTGATGACATCAAAAGTTAATTATATCAGGTTTGAAAATGGGGTGTTTGTGGACTGCAATGATCAGAAACCATGTTGTGACAAAGGTTAGAGGAATTCCTAATGTAGTTTGTTAGGGTATTAGTCATTTAGTGAGCTTGGAGGGAGTGTATAGTAGTAGTGCAATGGGATGATATGAAGATGGCAAAATGGGGATTTTTGTTAGGTTTGGGGATTGTGATAATGACACTATATTTTTAGATGCTGAGTATTGTGTTTATGTGAGTAGCTGTGGTTAAGTTAGTAAGTGTATGTATGCCTTGTGGTCACAGGTGTCTAAAATGTAGCCAATGTTGCTTATATTGTCAAGGCTACAGGCAGATGAGTGCTTGAGATTATTAATGAAGAGCTTTGTTTGATGATATGTGAAATGTGTAGTCTGGGTCTGTAGAGAGCTGTCTCGTTTGTCTGAGAATGCATCACTTGTCACAGTGGGTGCAGAAATGCCTGACATGAGAAATGTTTGAAGAGAGTATATGCCAGCTGTTTTCTTGGCGGAATATGAGTAATTTATGCTACTGTTTGATAGCGTAATGCTGGTAATTGTCTCATAGAGTTTGACGGTATTTGTTTTGTGATCACGTATTTGCAGGTAATTATTCCAGTTTCATGTTTGTTGTTCTAATAATTTTATTCAATTGCATGCTTAGTGCTTGTATAAGTTGCATAGTGTTCCTGTAAGTGGAACTTTTGAAAACATTTTAGTGCATTGTGGTGCCTAATGAGGTTTTGCATTGCTGGTATGAAACAGAGGTTGTGCCTTTTTTCTGTTACTGCTAGGGTTATTTTTTTGTCTGTTTTTGGAACTGTTGTATGTATAGCATCGCTCATGTATGTGATGGGGCACTGTTTAGTTTTGAATTGTTACTCTGTTTCATTAGCAGCACCTCCCAGATAGCTATTGTAATTGATGTAGCCTATGTGTGTTTGTGGCCAGCTGGAGTGGTTCTTGTTTTGGTGATGAATATGATAGGAAAGTGGTCAGAACCTAGGGTTTTCACCAACCTCCATGAAGTTAAGGGGATGAAATTCAATTAAAAGAAGATGTCTGGAAACGGTGGTAGAAAGTGGGTTCCGTGGGGAATATGTGCATTGATGAATATTATTTATAATGAAAAGGTTTTCTGCTTGGTTTTGTCTTACCAGCCCTCTGTTCGTGTAGAGGCTGTCAACAAACCAAGTGGCTGTCTGGCAATGAAGTCACCACTCAGGATGATGTGTGGAGTATTGGTAAGATATTGAAATTGTGGGGTGTAGATGTTAGGAACTGTGGAGGATGCTTAGGGGATGTAAGAATTTGTGGTTATGTCTGACGTATTGTCGTATGACTTCCGTCATGCTGAAGCCAGTCCGTCATGCTGAAGCCAGAATCTGAAACTTGTAACAGATCTTGAGGGGTAACGGTTGGTCGAGGGCACAGAGATTTTATTACAATGTTTGTAGAAAGTGTCAAGGAGATATATGACCGGAACCGTGAGACTTAGGATCTGGCATCGAGAAGGGCAGGAAAGGCCAGGAAGTTAGCCATTTCCTAAACCACAAGAAACACAAACTTGTGGCCTGTACGTAAGTACATGCCCTGGAGAGATGCCCAATAGCTCCTCCCCGGAAGTAGGCGGGATTCCACTTTGAACCTGGCGT
>JAXCGZ010010930.1:0-14299 GCA_037179515.1 Halocaridina rubra | reverse complement strand
AGACAGTGGCACTGCATCTGGGTACCTTGTTGCCAGGTCAACATATACCAGGAGGAAGTGTTTCCCCGTGGACAAAGCTGGATTAATAGGACCTAATATGTCCATAGCGACCTTGGAAAATGGCTCCATTGAGAGCTTAGTTATCCCCAGGGGAACTTTCGGTACCGGTGCCGTTGAGGTGGATTGACAGACAGGGAAGGAGCCTACATATCTGTCTACCTCGGTGTACATGTTTGGCCATGCAAAAGCCTTCTGAAGGACGTGCCGAGTTTTTGCTTTGCCTCTGTGTCCACTCAGAGGTAAATGGTGTGCCACATACATAGCCTGGCGGCGCAACGAAGCGGGCACCACCAACTGTTTAAAGGTGTGGCCATCTTTAGTCACATGCCTACGAAGTACTCCATCTTCAAGGGCGTAAGTGATCTTGCCTCCTCCTCTCACGCCCCAGCGTTTGAGGCTGGGGCAGTCTTGCTGCAATTTGGCAAAGTCTGGATGGGACTTCAATGGCTCTAGAGGTGCATCATCTGGTAAAGGAGGGGGAAAGTCTCCGCGTTCCACATTACGTGTACTGACTGCAGCAGACTCAACGGAGTCAGTCGGAGAATTGTCCAAATTCTTGGCATCGAGGCCAGGAGTTCTTGCTGAAATGGCTTCATATGACTTCCCCCGAGGGAAGTTATAACGAGAAATGTCCTTATGGTAGAGGTCAGCCTGGAAAGTAGGAACTAGGTTCAGTGCACGACCCATCAAGACAGGGTACATAAGCTCAATCATTGCCACAGCTGGGGCTTTTCCCTTGTAGTATTTGCAATCCAGGTTAATGACACAGCAGCGTCGTATTTGGGGTGTTCCTTCAGCAACCCGCACACGAACGACTTCGCAGGTATAATCTTCATCCCTGACGAATCTCTCGTCAACAAATATGCCATTGGCCCCTGTGTCGAGGGCTATCTCAACTTCCACACCATTTATGGTTTCTAGGCATTTTGGGATCATTTCCAGATCATCATGTTTGATGAATTCCACATTGGCAAGTTTGTGTGGTGGTTCCTTGGCATTTTCCTCATTGGCCCTTTCTGGCCCTGTTTCCACAACATGGGCTGAGTGAGTGGCCAGACGGCTATGTGGGCCGCCGCTGTGTGAGGGAGCGTGGTGGCTCTTAGAGTTTGGCTGAAAACCCTGGGAAGGTGGAGCAGAGTAATGGCCTTTGCCTCTTAACTGCTGAGGCTTAGGTCTTACCGGGTCATCCTTCTTGAGTGTGGGTGCATGGCCGTAATAAGACTTAGGAGTGTGAGGAGGATGAGCTGGACGATTGAAGTTCTGCAAGGGGCTCTTGTGCTTCCCGTTCCTGTAATCTCTATTTCTGGATAAAGGACTACTGTCTGGGATTCCCGCTCGAAGCCGAGCAAGCGCAAGCTCATGTTCACGTTGTGCTTGTGCCTCCTCACATTGTGCTTGTGCCTCATCACGTTGTGATTGTGCCTCATCACTTGCTCTCTTCTCCAGCTTATCTCGGCGTTCAACCATCTTCTCATGAGCCCATTCGAAGAGCTTCTGTCTTAGGGAAAAACCGTATCTCTCACCCCTAGCAATCAGTATGTCTAGGTAACGCTCCTCATCGAATGTTTTGATGGTTTCCATGTTTGTTTCCTAAACAGTCAATAACGAAGTGCCAAATCAACCACACAAAAAAAAAACAAATCTCTACAATACAGTAGTAGAAAAAAAAATGAAAGAACCACACAACACCAAGGAGAGGAAAAAAAAATAAACACCACAATTCAAGCTTAAACGTAAAAATGATCTCAAAACCTCACCATAAAAGTGACTCAAAATAAAAACAAGTGCAACAGCAGCAAAATGTTGCAAAACAGTGCATGAAACACTGGTAATACAGAATGGCAGTCGTGCCTGCTTAACAGCAATACGTGGCAGTACCTGCAGTTATTGTGCAAATGAAAGGAATGAGCAACATAATCAAGTGCAACAGCAACAAAATGTTGCAAAACAGTGCATGAAACACTGGTAATACGGAATGGCAGTCGTGCCTGCTTAACAGCAATACGTGGCAGTACCTGCGGTTATTGTGCAAATGAAAGGAATGAGCAACACAATCAAGTGCAACAGCAACAATATGTTACAAAACAGTGCATGAAACACTGGCAATACAGAATGGCAGTCGTGCCTGCTTAACAGCAATATGTGGCAGTACCTGCGGTTATTGTGCAAATGAAAGGAATGAGCAACACAATTAAGTGCAACAGCAACAATATGTTGCAAAACAGTGCATGAAACACTGGCAATACAGAATGGCAGTCGTGCCTGCTTAACAGCAATACGTGGCAGTACCTGCAGTTATGGTGCAAATGAAAGGAATGAGCAACAACGAATTTTACCGACTAGCACCCAGTGCCTGAGAGTACAAACAAGTACAGTATAGCGGTCGTGCCTGCGTATGAGCACGTATATGGCAGTACCCACAAATAAAATGTCGTAAGTAATACGAACAAGTACAGTATAGCGGTCGTGCCTGCGTATGAGCGCGTATATGGCAGTACCCACAAATAAAATGTCGTAAGTAAAATTCTGAAGTGTTGCCAAAAGGGAATAGATCCTATGTAAAATACACCAACGATAAGCTAACAGCTTACTAGGCAGCCAGATTACACATTTCTACTAGTAATGAGAAAATTTATTTTCAAGTGACAACTCAGACACATGAAAGGCTTCGCCTAGGCTCGATAAATGATGCCAAAATTTTTCTTCCAATCTATGAGCAGTCAATGCTTGAATATAAAACACAATTATAAGCAAAAATACTTAATATGCTTTCTCCCAATTCCTAAATCCTAAGGAAATATAAACAATTCCTAACAAGTATCACCCTTTAATGGATATATAAAACACGAATGCTTTAAAACTCAATCTTATCACGCAAATAAATGAAATTTTAAATAAAACGTCTTCTCGTCATGCAAAATTTCTAAAGTCTGTTACCACATAATCTCACGTAGATTTCCTGATAGATTGTTTACCACATGGGAAACAAGAAAATATTAGTTACCATAAACAATATTGAAAATAAAGAAAAATTTCTTATCCGCAACGTTTCTAGCGCGAAAATTTTCGGGTGCGGCCTAAGATTCATTCATTTCAATAATCGAGCCAATGGTAATCGGGTTTCATGTGCAATGTTAAAAAGCAAGATAAAAATAAATTTATAAAATCAGTCTGTCTGTTCGCGTCCCTGTTTGGGCGCCAATCTTGTTGGGGTTTAGGATGCTAGTGTTGTTAAGATTCTGTTTTACTAAGGGGACTCAAAGTACCGAGCTCGGTTAAGAGCTCACAAACAGACAGGACAGATATTTGTACTTGAACACCCCATCTCTATTGCCATTAGTCGGTTAAATGAAACTCAGAATTCAACTTTCTTTTAATTTTGGGAATGCAATGACATTAAAAGAATTGAATTAAATTTCTCAAATTAAATTTTATGAAATGCTGCCTCGAATCCCGGAGGTGGTGAGCACGATTTCGTTTCCCGGCACCACGGACGTATGCCAAGACTTTGCCCTCAACTCGATGATTACCTCTGTCACACAGGCAGAGTAGAATACAGGACACTGCAATTTCAGAAACAGGAATGACACACTGTTTATAATGGGAAACTGAAAGCATGAGCACACCTATAATGAGTTTCCAATGTCATTTTACTGGATGAAAATATATTGGTTATTCACAGCTAACCAGAAATATTTATGCTACCAAAATAGCATACAAACCATTAATTCTTTATTGGTTTTAAAGGAAAACAATATATTCACAATAAATGAAGAATAAGCAAGACAAATACAGTACTGTATGTATACCTTACATTGTGGGCAACCACAAAAGTTGCATTGCTTATTACTGATTTACAATTAATATGGTAAAACACTCTATTTAGGATAAAGGAAGAATCTACGAGATAAATACAGTATTCATTTACTTTTGGTTATCAATAACTGCTTGCAATGGAAAAAAAAGGGTGCAAAACCACCTTTTGAAGTATTTGCAACTTATAACTCAAAACACTTTATCCCTAACATATGAAGAATTAGCAAGATAAATACAGAATGCTTCCATTAGATTGTGGTTAACAGGAAATATTTGCAAAGCCAACAGGGTAAAATTACCTTTTAATTATTTGCAGTTTATACCATAACACACTTTAGTTAAATGATTAGTTATTTGCAATTTATATAGCAAATAGCTTTATTGACGAGTTTTTGACGTAAAACACTTTATTTGCGATGATAGAAAGAGGTGAAATGAAAATAGAATTTATTAGGAAAAGGGATAGATTTTTACGAGCTCATAACCAGTCTTCAGAGGATGAGATTTTCGTTTATCACATTCAGTGAAAAGAAACTTCTTAGCAATGTATATCAATTGTAATTTCCAGGTTAAGGAATTAACTTTGGCAAGTGAGATTCCAGTTAGGTAATCTACAAAATTTCGTTTGTGTGGGAATGGAATCTGAGAAAAAATTTGTAGGATTTAGCCAGTAACGAAAGTAACTAATTCTCAAAAAAACACTTTGCTTAACCCACGAGCTTTACCATACACTATCCCTCACCTTGTTGTGCCAGATGAATTCCTGTGAAGATGCCACGTAAATAAGGTGTGAAATAAACTTAGACTGCTCAGGCGAGATGTTGCCTCTGGGAAGTTTGGGCGCCAAAAGAGCAGGCTTCATTGTCCCTCCTGGTGACGTCATCTGTAGGATATATTTCTAGAGCAGTAACTGGCTCTGATATCATTTAAGGACTACTTTAGTGGTGGTCCCTTGCAGGCAATTATAGCAGAGATGCAAGGGAGAGACAGTATTTTATGTGCAACAAGTGGAAGCAAATAAATTAAAACGAGAATAATAATGGAAACTTAGGTTACTGGTAAACAATCTCTAGAACGTTCTTTGCTCGTAGGAGACGGAATTTAAGTACTCAAATAATAAAGAAGCTACTGATATATATCTAGACAGGCTAATGACATAACAGCAAAGTCAAATTTATAACAAAATTATCAGCAAGAACAATTTTTATAATAAGAATATTGTAAACAAAGCCTATCTGGTGAGTTCACTGAAGATGTGAAAAGGTAGGAGCAGCCTTTATATCGGGACTATACTTCTACACGTACAAGAAGAGTAAATAAGGTATATTTAAAATTAGCTATAAGCTAAAATGTTAATTGCAAATAATCATAATCTGCAAAAGTCGACAAGTAGGAATTATTTTTGTTAGAAAAATGACAGTTAAGTTACTAAATTAATTAATAAGGAATCTAACAGCCTCTGGTGACTTTGACCAAAACACTCTGTCACAAAGGCCCTTTCTAGAGAATATTGATTTAGCAAAATTCTACTACAGAAGGCGAAAAAAGAACAGAGGAAGTTACGGTGACTTCAGTGTTATTATAAGGGATGAGATATCCTTCTCATGGAAAAGAACAAATGAACAATAAGAATGGGATCCACAACTGGAACATATCATACTATTAGGAAAAGTGAACATATCTTATAAACAAAACATTAAATGACATGCAAAACATAAAGGAAATGTGATCAAATTCAATACATACATACATATACCTTGGCCGTTTCCCCCTTTAATTGGGGGGTAGCCGACATCAAGAAAGGAAAACAAAAAGGGGGATTACTTTGCTCTATGGGCAATGACGAGGGAGCTAGTGACCGTTCAGATGGCACTACTGGAGTGCCACAGCCCATCCTCCTGGCTCTTCCACAACCTGTGTCGCTTCACAACTGCCAGCTCCTCCTACTGCCCCTACCACAGGGCTATCTCTGTAAGATGCAGCCCTGTGGTAACAGCAGATGACCATCAGAGCCGCATCACAAAAGTATTTCCTTACATCCTGCAAACAAGTTTTCTTCCGAAGCTTCAAACTATGACCTCTAGTTCTAGAGCCAGCCATATCGAAATATCGATCCCTATCCACTCTATCATAACCATGAAGGAATTTAAAGACTGTCACCATATCCCCCCTTACTCTTCTAGCTTCAAGTGATGGCAAGTCTAATTCCCTCAGCCTCTCATCATAACCGAGATTGCGTATTTCTGACACCAGTTTCGTGGCATGTCTTTGAACTTTTTCAAGCTTAGCTATGTGCTTTTTCAAGTGCGGATTCCAAAAGGGGGCTGCATATTCGAGTTTTGGCCTCACATAGGTTACATAAATATTTCTGAACATTTCCTTGTCCATGTGCCTGTAAGGGTAGCCTTCAGGCACATGGACAAGGAAATGTTCAGAAATATTTATGTAACCTATGTGAGGCCAAAACTCGAATATGCAGCCCCCTTTTGGAATCCGCACTTGAAAAAGCACATAGCTAAGCTTGAAAAAGTTCAAAGACATGCCACGAAACTGGTGCCAGAAATACGCAATCTCGGTTATGATGAGAGGCTGAGGGAATTAGACTTGCCATCACTTGAAGCTAGAAGAGTAAGGGGGGATATGGTGACAGTCTTTAAATTCCTTCATGGTTATGATAGAGTGGATAGGGATCGATATTTCGATATGGCTGGCTCTAGAACTAGAGGTCATAGTTTGAAGCTTCGGAAGAAAACTTGTTTGCAGGATGTAAGGAAATACTTTTTCAGTGTAAGAGTAGTTGATAATTGGAATTCGCTAAGCGAGGAGGTAGTTAATGCTACCTCAATCCATAGTTTTAAGGACAGGTATGATAAGTATCACTAAGTCTAAAAATGGAACCGATCAGGAGACGGGAAGATACGAGCTTTGGGCTCTTTCCCGTAAACACAATTAGGTAATCAATTAGGTAATCACAATCGCTCGCCACTCATTCCTATTCCTAGCACACTCGCTTGCTTCCCTCACATCCATCCTCCTATCATTCAGGGCTCTCCTTACTCCATCCATCCATCGAAACCTAGGCCTCCCTCTAGAATTTCTCCCATCAACTCTCGCATTCATCACCTTTTTCAGCAGCCTTTCATCATCCATCCTTTCCACATGGCCAAACCATCTCAGAACATTCATATCTACTCTGGCTGCAATTTCTCTCCTCACACCCGTTCTTGCTCTCACCACTTCATTCCTAACCCTATCCAATCGAGATACACCAATCATACTCCTCAGGCATTTCATCTCAAACACATTTAGTTTCCGTCTCTCACTTACTTTCATACCCCATAACTCTGATCCATACATCACAGTTGGCACAACCACTTTCTCATACAAAACTTTCTTAACATTCATTTCCAACCCTCTATTCTTCATCACTCCTTTCAATGCACCCAACACTTTACATCCTTCATTCACTCTGTGACACACATCTGCTTCCACTCCACCATTTACAGCTATAACTGAGCCTAAATACTTAAACTGATTAACCTCCTCAAGTGTCTCTCCATTCAACATAACATTCAATCCAGCGCCATCCTCATTTCTTGTACACCTCATAACCTTACTCTTTCACACATTCACTCGCAGCTTCCTTCTCTCACACACTGAAGGTAAAAGAACAGGTTTTAAGGCTAAAGAGAGCGGATGGAAGCATCACTGAGATGGATGAAGAGATCTGCAAAGAATTGAACGAGGAGTTTCAGTCAGTATTTACAGTAGAAAATACCCCACCCCCTCAGATTGCAGTGATAGAAGCTCAAGGGCCGGTATTAGAGAACATCAACCTTACAGCCACAGAGGTATGCAAAGCGCTGATGGATTTAGATGTTCATAAAGCTACAGGTCCTGATGACATATCCCCTCATGTGCTTAAAAAATGCGCAAACACAATATCAGTGGCACTAAGTATCATATTTAAGGAGTCACTGGAGTCAGGGGAGATTCCAAGATGCTGGAAACAAGCAAATGTGATACCTATCTTCAAAAAGGGAAGGAGGGATACGGCTCTGAACTATAGACCAGTTTCCTTGACCAGCATAGTTTGCAAAGTTATGGAGAAACTACTAAGGAAACATATCTCTCTTCACTTGGAATCCTTCAACTTTTTGTCAGTGAGGCAACATGGCTTCAGAGAAGGTAGATCAACAGTAACAAACTTATTAGAATTTTATGATGAGGTAAGCCAAATCTTACAGGCAAGAGAGGGCTGGGCAGATTGCATATTCCTAGACTTCCAGAAAGCATTTGACACTGTTCCACATGGGACACTTATTAGGAAGCTGCACTCAATGGCTAGAATAGGTGGAAATGTTTTGGAATGGATAAAAACTTACTTAGAAGGAAGGGAACAGAGGGTTAGAGTAAGACACTCAGTGTCTGAATGGAGAAGAGTTAGTAGTGGAGTTCCACAGGGTTCAGTTTTAGGGCCACTTTTGTTCCTTGTATATGTAAATGACCTACCAGAGTCTGTAAATTCATTCATGAATATGTTTGCAGATGATGCAAAGATTGTGAAGAAAGTAAAAACGAGAACAATGGTAGAGAACTTCAGGAGGATCTAAATAATCTGCATGAGTGGTCAGAAAAGTGGCTAATGAAATTCAATACTTCAAAATGTAAGGTAATGAGAATGGGTACAAGTGCAAGAAGACCCAAGCTTGACTACTCGGTGGCTGGAGTACAACTTCAAGAGACAGAAAATGAGAGAGACCTAGGAGTAAACATACTGGCAGATTTGTCTCCAGAAATACATATAAATGGCATAGTAAGGGCAGCATATGCATTCTTATCAAATGTAAGGGTAGCCTTCAGGCACATGGACAAGGAAATGTTCAGAAATATTTATGTAACCTATGTGAGGCCAAAACTCGAATATGCAGCCCCCTTTTGGAATTCGCACTTGAAAAAGCACATAGCTAAGCTTGAAAAAGTTCATAGACATGCCACGAAACTGGTGCCAGAAATACGCAATCTCAGTTATGATGAGAGGCTGAGGGAATTAGACTTACCATCACTCGAAGCTAGAAGAGTAAGGGGGGATATGGTGACAGTCTTTAAATTCCTTCATGGTTATGATAGAGTGGATAGGGATCGATATTTCGATATGGCTGGCTCTAGAACTAGAGGTCATAGTTTGAAGCTTCGTAAGAAAACTTCTTTGCAGGATGTAAGGAAATACTTTTTCAGTGTAAGAGTAGTTGATAATTGGAATTCGCTAAGCGAGGAGGTAGTTAATGCTATCTCAATCCATAGTTTTAAGGACAGGTACGATAAGTATCACTAAGTCTAAAATGGAACCGATCAGGAGACGGGAAGATACGAGCTTTGGGCTCTTTCCCGTAAGCACAATTAGGTAATCACAATTAGGTAATCACACACCATTCCAAATTCTGACACTAACTGACACAGCTTTTCCTCTGAATCTGCCACCATCAAATTCAAATTTCAAGAAAATTAAATCACAATTAGATATCAGATAATATCAATATTTAAGTTTAAGAATGCTTCACATGCAAGAAGGCAATAATTTAATGTACAAAAGAAAATACAGTATACGCAAATGTAAAGTATGAACCACGTCGTCATTAACATTGGCGACTGGATTTAAAACAGTTTCAGCTATTCAACACTAAACTAAAATATTTCCGCCATGTTCTGGCTTTCAAAGTCCCACAAAGGGAAATATAAAACTACGATCAAAGAATTATTCTTCATCTTTTTCGTCTTCCATTAGGAATAACGTTTGTACGCTAAAATAAACAAGTGCAGTACGGTATTAAAGACATAAAAGATAAACATAAAAAATAAACAACACATTAGAGAAGTAATCTTTACCGACTAGTCAAATTTAGGCTAACAGCACCAGCTTCCTCATTTGAGGGTATCGACCGTCGACTTAGTAGATCAGCAAGGTCATTATCCTTGCCATGAACATGTTGGGCAGAGGATTTATCTTGTCTGCAGTCTGTAAATATAGGAGAGGTCGGTGGTCGGTTCTCTGCGTAAAATGTTGGCCATATAGATGGACTTCAAATTTCTTTATGGCCCAATATGCAGCTACAGCTTCCTTCTCCATGGTGGAATAATTTCACTCTGCAGGGCGAAGCCTGCGGTTTGCATATCGCACTGGAGCAACTCCTGCTGAGTTGTCTGATCGGGCTTGCAAGAGCACGGCACCCAGGCCTTTGTCTGAGGAATCGGTCTGCAAGATAAATGGAAAATCAGGGTTTACCAGTTGTAATACTGGCTCACCCACCAATGCTTCTCGGAGCTTGAAAAATGCTCTCTCATCTTCATCTGTTCATTGGACAGGGGAGGTTTTACCTTGCTTGGAGGAGGTCATTTGCTGCAAAGGGGCAGCGATAGTATTAAAGTGTGGAATTAACCGTTGGTAGTATCCAACACTACCCAGGAATGATCTCAGTTGAGTGACAGTAGCAGGTTTCTCCATATCCTTAATAACTTGTACCCTGTCATGTAAAGGGGACATAACTCCTTCTCCAACCACGTGGCCGAGATACTGCAATTGTGAGAAACCAATGTCACATTTGGAAGGATTTAAATGAAGTCCATGCTGATTCAAACGAGTGAGAGCTCTGCGGAGAGTCTCGAGGTGCGATGACCAATCCTGAGAATGCACCAGGATGTCGTCTATAAAGCATGAAACATTGTCGAGATCCTGTAGTACTATCCTCATGAGTCTGCTGAAGCAGCGAGGGGCATTTACCATACCAAAATGCATGACCCTGAACTGGTATAGACCATATCTTGTGGAAAAGGCCAGATCCAACTTGGACAGGTAACGGCTTTGGGAAAGCAACGAGAAAATATGCTCGGCGTCAGCAATGGGCTCCCCATCAAAAATGGTACGAGAATTAAGCTTACGACAGTCAAGGCAGAACCTGTGACTGCCATCTCGCTTGCGCACTGCCAGTAACGGCGAACACCAAGGCGAAATGCTCTTTTCAACTATTCCGAGGCGGACCCAAGTGTCTAGATCTTCCTTGTGACAGAGTGTTTCGCTCAAAGTCACCAGAGGCTGTTAGATGCCTTATTAAATAAATTAGTAACATAACTGTTATTTTCTAACTAAAAAATAATTCCCACTTCTTGACTTTTGCAGATTATGATTATTTGCAATTTGTATTTTAGCTTATAGCTAATTTTAAATATACCTTATTTACTCTTCTTGTACGTGTAGAAGTATAGCCCCGATATAAAGGCTGCTCCTATTTTCTGTCTGCTACGAGCCAAGAAAATTATGAGATATTTTACCAGTAACCTAATTTTCTTTATTATTCTCGTTTTATTTTATTTGCTTCCACTTGTTGCACCTAAAAATACTATCTCTCCCTTGCATCTCTGCTATAATTGCCTGCCAGGGACCACCACTAAAATAGTCCTTAAAATGATATCAGAGCCAATTACTGCTCTAGAAATGTATCCTACAGATGAACTCACCAGGAGGGACAATGAGACGCTCTTTTTTGGCGCCGAGACTGCCCAGAGGCAACATCTCGCCTGGGCAGTCTAAGTTTATTTCAAATCTTAATTACGTGGCATCTTCACAGGAATTCATCTAGCACAACAAGGTGAGGGATAGTGTATGGTAAAGCTCGTGGGTCAAGCAAATTGGTTTATTTTCGAGAATTAGTTACATTCGTTACTGGCTAAATCTTATGGATTTTTATTCTCAGATTCCATTCCCATACACACGAAATTTTGTAGATTACCAAACTGGAATCTCACATGCCAAAGTTAATTCCTTAACCTGTAAATTACAGCTGATATACATTGCTGAGAAGTTTCTTTTCACTGAATGTGATAAACGAAAATCTCATCCTCTGAAGACTGGTTATGAGCCCGTAAAAATCTGTCTCTTTTCCTAATAAATTCAAATTTCAATTCACCCCTTTCTTTCATCGTAAATAAAGTGTTTTACGTCAAAAACTCGTCAATAAAGCTATTTGCTATACAAATTGCAAATATTTAAAAGGTAATTTTTCCCAGTTGGCTTTGCAAATATTTCTTGTAAACCACAATTTAATGAATGCATACTGTATTTATCTTGCTAATTCTTCATATGTTGGGGATAAAGTGTTTTGAGTTATAAGTTGCAAATACCTCAAAAGGTGGTTTTGCACCCTTTTTTTTCATTGCAAAGTTCTTGATAACTAAAAGTGAATGAATACTGTATTTATCTCGTAGATTATTCCTTTATCCTAAATAGAGTGTTTTACCATATTAATTGTTAATCAGTAATAAGCATTGCAACTTTTGTGGTTGCCCACAATTTAAGGAATACATACAGTACTGTATTTGTCTTGCTTAATTTTCATTTATTGTGAATATATTGTTTTCCTTTAAAACCAGTAAAGAATTAATGGTTTTGTATGCTATTATGGTAGCATATATATTTCTGGTTAGCTGTGAATAACCAATATATTTTCATCCAATAGAATGACATTGGAAACTCATTATATGTGTGCTCATGCTTTCAGTTTCCCATTATGAACAGTGTGTCATTTCTGTTTCTGAAATTGCAGTGTCCTGTATTCTACTCTGCCTGTGTGACAGAGGTAATCATCGAGTTGAGGCCAAAGTCTTGGCATACGTCTGTGGTGCCGGGAAACGAAACCGTGCTCACCACCTCCGGGATTCGACGCAGTATTTCATAAAATTTAATTTGAGAAATTTAATTCAATTCTTTTAATGTCATTGCATTTCCAAAATTAAAAGAAAGTTGAATTCTGAGTTTCAATTAACCGACTAATGGTAATAGAGATGGGGTGTTCAATTACAAATATCTGTCCTGTCTGTTTGTGAGCTCTTAACCGAGCTCGGTACTTTGAGTCCCCTTAGTAAAACAGAATCTTAACAACACTCTACCATCCTAAACCCCAACAAGATTGGCGCCCGAACAGGGACCCGAACAGACAGACTGATTTTATAAATTTATTTTTATTTTGCTTTTTAACATTGCACATGAAACCCGATTACCATTGGCTCGATTATTGAAATGAATGAATCTTAGGCTGCACACGAAAATTTTCGCGCTAGAGACGTTGCGGATAAGAAATTTTTCTTTATTTTCAATATTGATTATGGTAACTATTTTCTTGTTTCCCATGTGGTAAACAATCTATCAGGAAATCTACAAGAGATTATGTGGTAACAGACTTTAGAAATTTTGCATGACGAGAAGACGTGTTATTTAAAATTTCATTTATTTGCGTGATAAGATTGAGTTTTAAAGCATTCGTGTTTTATATATCCGTTAAAGGGTGATACTTGTTAGGAATTGTTTATATATCCTTGGGATTTAGGAATTGGGAGAATGCATATTAAGTATTTTTGCTTATAATTGTGTTTTATATTCAAGCATTGACTGCTCATAGATTGGAAGAAAAACTTTGGTGTCATTTACCGAGCCTAGGCAAAGCCTTTCATGTGTCTGAGTTGTCACTTGAAAATAAATTTTCTCATTACTAGTAGAAATGTGTAATCTGGCTGCCTAGTAAGCTGTTAGCTTATCGTTGGTGTATTTTGCATAGGATCTGTGCCCTTTTGGTAACACTCCAGAATTTTACTTACGACATTTTATTTGTGGGTACTGCCATATACGAGCTCATACGGAGGCACGACCGCTATACTGTACTTGTTTGTACTCTCAGGCACTGGGTGCTAGCGGTACAATTCATTGTTACTCATTCCTTTCATTTGCACCACAACCGCAGGTACTTCCACGTATTGCTGTTAAGCAGGCACGACTGCCATTCTGTATTACCAGTGTTTCATGCACTGTTTTGCAACATTTTGTTGCTGTTGCACTTGATTGTGTTGCTCATCCCTTTCATTTGCACGATTACCGCAGGTACTGCCACATATTGCTGTTAAGCAGGCACGACTGCCTTTCTGTATTACCAGTGTTTCTTGCACTGTTTTGCAACATTTTGCTGCTGTTGCACTTGTTTGTATTTTAAGTCACTTTTATGGTGAGGTTTTGAGATCACTTTTACGTTTAAGTTTGAACTGTGGTGTTGATTTTTTTTTCTCCTTGGTGTTGTGTGGTTCTATCATTTTTCTTTTCTACTACTGTATTGTAGAGATTTGTTTTTTGTGTGGTTGTTTTGGCACTTCGTTATTGACTGTTTAGGAAACCACCATGGCAACCAGGCAGGCACAGGAAACAAACATGGAAACCATCGAAACATTCGATGAGAAGCATTACCTGGCCACAATGATTGCTAGGGGTGAGAGATACGGTCTTTCCCCAGAGCAGAAGCTCTTCGAATGGGCTCATAAGAAGACGGTTGAACGCCAAGATAAGCTGGAGAAGAGAGCAAGTGATGAGGCACAAGCACAACGTGAG
>JAXCGZ010010929.1:0-10000 GCA_037179515.1 Halocaridina rubra | reverse complement strand
TATCTATCTATATCATGCACCGAGCTCAACTCCGGGACATTAACTAGTGCATATTTTTTCTTGGGCAAATTTTAAGGATAAAGAAAGGGTAATGATTTGTCACTGTGCTGAGTTCGAATCCTCGACAGGGGCAGACATATATTTATTTTGCTAACACATATTTCAATGGATCTAATCGAATATTGTTGATGACTATAGGAAAAGGGTTTGAATTATATGTTAAAGCAAGGCACGAGAGATGTTGGGAAGTGGACGTAAACTGAACAGAGCATTCAGTAGAATGTTTTCTTTCCTCGCTGTAGATTTTGCTTGAGTAGTTTCCTACTGCTTTTAGACTTTCACTGGTACAGCGCATTCGTGAATTTTCAATGTTCTATTGGTTGGAATCCTGCCAAGATTAATTATTCGATTCATTGCATACATATGTGTTTATTTGAATATGCAGTATGCAATTATATTCACATAATCACATTATCGTCCGTTTATACATATGAAATACATAATGACCCTTGGCATGGATTCAAGCCTACAGCACACTGATGGTCCATCAATATGATATGTCCTAAACTTATATTTCCTTTCAGATATCTGAACCGCTTGGACAAAATCATCATGACTGAAAACCTTCCACCAGGGTTGGAATACTTGGCTGAGATCGACAGAGTCTTACTCCAAAGAGAGACTTCGATATGCATATGTAAGGATTATACTGCAATATTTAGGCCTGATTTCTTAAACAGTGTAAAACTAGGATATCATATTGTTAGTGAGCTAGACACACAAATGGATTTCATAAATGCATCTGACGCGGTTCTGTGTATGGCTAACTAACAATATGGTATCCTAGGTTTACACTGTTTAAGAAATCGGGTTAGCAATATTGATATTTTATTAAAATAAATGTTACTTTAATTATTATTTTCATTACTCCTCTGCTTTGCCTTACTATTTTGTAAATATGACAATCAAGGCCCTTCAAGAACTAACTTTTTACATACAATATTCAATTCATAAAGTGCATAATATTGCTTGTATTATCCTTTAGCTATGTCACATATATTTTTACTTTGCTAACCATGAGACCAACTTCTGTCTTCTGTTAGTTGGATTTTTGCTTTACATATTCTGAAAATATCAAGAAAAATTTATAATAAATCTTTATTTGTATTCAGGCAAAGGCTGCGAATGGAACAACAGTTATGTCTTGCAGAATTACATGGAAGAAGAGTTTATGAGAGCAGTAGAAAAGACCAACTATTGCACACGTCAGCTGATTTGTGGAATGCGAAATTTTGAAATGTCACTCTTGGATAATCAGGGTCAAGAGGTCATGCACATATCCCGTCCTCTTAAGTGCCAGTTTTGCCTTTGTACTGGATCATGTTTGCAGGTAAGAGAAGGAAATTGCATGACTCCTATCGATTAAAAAAAAAATCATTTATATGTCACTATTAGTCCTCAGTATGGGGGTAGACATAGTCAGAGTGTGGCTGGGGAGTTTAGGCGGACGTATAGAAAAGATTGGACAGTATCCAAACACACAAATGAAACCCATTGCAGGAAGTGATTAAATTAAATCATCTTTGAACCTAACTCGAAATAAAGACATAAGAGTCTTTCAAATGTTTTCTTGGTGTCCGTGCCCGATGGGTGCAATTTTCTTTGCCCGTCACGGTGTTACACAAATTAGAAAAATAAGAGAAGGGAGTTGAATGATTGCTTTCAAATACCGATTATGCAGGTGTTGACAGAAATTAAGCTAAACTATTTATTCAAAACTTTTGAAAAGTTTGTTTATCTCCAGTTAGAAAATAACCTAGACATAGGAAAATTTAGTTAAATTCCAATTTTAACTGATTTCGAATAAAGAAGAAAATTTTTCGAAAGGGCAAGAAAAAAAATTGCTAAAATTTCATACATAGAAATATTGAAAAATATGTCGTATAGATGTATACCAGCCGCGGCCACCAGTGTTGTATAGATATTCTCTACACAACAAACCAGATCTACAGCGTTCAAGGTGATAATAGATATCCGAAGATACTTAACACTTAATCTATTTAGTTGCTACAATTTACTCTAGGCCTCAATGCCCCCATCTCCTTAACGTAATACTATCTGTATTGGCACCCACAATACTCTGGCTTCCAACGGTCGTGGGTTGACCCTTTTGTATCACCTCGGGTCATTCACATACACCAACGAGATTGCGGGGCCTAGTTTCTTGGCCGTGCCTTCACCAATAGGCTTCCAGGGAAGGGGGAACACCCCCATAACCTATAGTGTGGGGATGCCTAAAGAACGCCAGTTTGGTACAAAGAACAGAGAGGTTACTTGAGATTTTTAACTTACACATGGGACAATCATGGGCGTGATATATAATCTCCTTTATACGTGTTTATTTTTAAAACAGAGAAACTTAATCAGTTATAATCAGGGATATTTTATTCGTTATCCAAGATGTCTAAAACACTATTGTTAAATGTTCAGAAATATGCAACATATCCCATGCTTTGTTAAAAGTAAAATAATTATAATTTTACAGTCTCTGGAAGTTTGCTGTCCGCCAGGTACTCCCATTGGTTCTATACATCAAGAATGGAGCATATGCACACCATTTGCAGGGCGTCTCGTCATACAGAATCCATCAGGAGATGCAGTACTCAAAATTCAAGGTCCTAAGTTTCCCTGGCTTTGCGGAGAGGATGCTGTCTTTCAGGTGAACCTAATTTTTCCTTTAGGTAAAATCATATATATATATATATATATATATATATATATATATATATATATATATATATATATATATATATATATATATATATATATATATATATATATATATATATATATATATATATATATATATATATATATATATATATATATATATATATATATATATATATATACTGCCGATACAGAATCATAATATTTTTTTTCATTGCTACATTACAGTACTAAGCATTCTAAAATATTATTTTTCAAAGTTAAAATAAATGAAAATTTAGTATTAAATGGAATGAATTCATTCTGATTAAAATTTCTCCTTTAAAATTAGAATATATAACCGGGAGAACACACATCATAAACAAAATATCAAAGCTTATTTGTTATCCTGTATTGCATCTATGTACTCATTTATCTTTTTATTTATTTATATATTTATTTATTATTTACTTGTTTATTTATATAGTCATTTATTTATTTACTTAATTAATCATCTTACTTTATAAGTAACTTGCTTTATTTTAAACAAGTATTTCCTTCCGTATTTTGTTACTTACTTACTTACTTACTTACTTACTTACTTACTTACTTATTAGTTAGGTAGCTTATTACCTAATTAATTCATTTGTATATTCATATAATGCTTTGATTATATATGTATATTTTTTTCCATATATTTATCTATCTTTATATCTATCAATCTATATTTTTTTCTCTGTTTTCAGATATTTACCGTAGAAGACGGTGTACAAACAGGTACCATCAAGAGACAGTGGGACGGATGCTGCGACACTTTTCTTGCCGAAATAGATCATTTCAGCGTTAATTTTCCAATAACGATGGACATCAAAACAAAGGCCTTGCTTATAGGAGCCATGTTCCTCATTGTAAGTAAAAAAATGATAGTTAAATTTACCATAAATACACACATGACCTAGTAATTTGCTAGTAGAAAGTTGGCCCATGGTACCAGCCGCCAGTTGCAATACTGGTTTGGACTTAAATAGGACCGACCAAGACAGCTTGATGTTATGTCTTCCTTCAGTTACGGATCTTTACCTATGCCTACATCTACACTGAATATTCTTGCGTATTCGTTACACATATCTTATTATCCCTTCACATCTGACAAGTCACAACACAACTCATCACTGCTTATCTTTACTTTCTTGTTATCGTAGTGCCCTGGCCCGATGAGGGCGATTTCCTTTGCCCATCCAAGTGTCACACTCATGGAAAAAATGTGAGAGTAAATCAGCTCAACTTGGTACCAGTTCTAAGCTCGGATAGATGGTGAAGGTTGGTGCCACAGAGGGTATCCAGTTGTAAAACTGGGAGCCAATACTTAACTATGACCTCCTAGAGACCAGTGAGAAACACAACCCATATACAGTAGGTCCCTGGCACCCTTGGTGTTGGGTCACGCTAAAATATCGTCCCATCGTCCTTTTGTTGGGGAAAGGACAGAAAGAAGGGGGGAGTGACAATTATATTGTATACAAACATAGTTTTATATATATATATATATATATATATATATATATATATATATATATATATATATATATATATATATATATATATATATATATATATATATATATATATATATATATATAAATCTATATACATAAATAATAAAAAGAAAATAAATAAATAAATCTCGAGTAAAATAACGTTTTTGAAAAATATACTTTAAAGAAAGAAAATTCCGACTCAATTTACTGTATTTCTGACCTTTACGGCTGTGGTAAAGAACATACCCCATAGTGAGTGCGAGAGGGAATCTCATACCTCCCTACCAGTGCATCATTGTGTGTGTTAAAATACTTACACACACACACACACACACACACCGCGCGTTCAGTGACACACGGAATTGCTCCTCTTAAATTTTAGTTTCGAGTGACTAAAGTGCTTAGTGGAAAACTTTACCATAATTTCCAAAAATATGAAATCGTGCAGAGTATTGTGAGTACAAAAACTAATATTTGTTGTAAGGCGAGACTGTTCATATTAAAGGAAAAAAATTGAGAACTTTTTCGTGAGAAGAGAGAGAAGCTGCCGTCCAGTTTCTGCCTTGAGGGAAATCTAGAAGAGTTGCCAGACGTGGAGCCTCACACCACATTACCTAATTTTTTGTGTAAACTGGGGAAAGCTCTTGAGCCGTTTTACCTGATCCTGTGGTTCTATATATTGTTAAAAACAGTATCCTTCCCATTTATATTAACTAGTTAGTTAGTTTGATACACGAAAAAAATTGAATAATAAAAGAAAAAAAAATTACCAAATACCCACCCGTCAACAGTACTGAGTTAAGTTGCCAAGTAGTACAGCAGTCCTATTTTCTTCATTTTTTTTTTTGCTTTTCTTTTAGCTTTCTCGTTTGCTATTTTGTTATTTTGTATATATATTGAGTTAAATGTAAAATCTAAATCCCGTGATAACATATCTTGGTTAGCAAGTCAGTTTATCAGTTAGGAAGAATATATAACAGAAACAGGTGGGTGCCACCTCGAACACAAATTCGAATTTTCCTTCAGGTTTGACTTTTGTTTTTCTTTTTCTTTTTATACGTAAATTACCATGGTCAAGTTTTTAAGTTAAGATGTGTGTTACCAGAAAGGAGACAAACTGAGTCACTAAATAGCACTTATATGGAGATATAAAAATTCTGTGTGAAGGTAAATTAGAAGTTTTTCTCTTTTTTTTTTTTTTTTTTTTTTTTTTTTTTTTTTTTTTTTTTTTTTATTCTGTGAGAGGGAGAACATAAAAATGAAGCCATCTCTGTCCCAAACCTCTCCCACCCATGGGGCGGGAGAAGGGGTAGTCATCAGAGGACTTAAACAGAGAATCAAGAAGTTAGAGGAAATGGTTACAAGCCTTGATGATAAAATTCGGAATATGGATGGAGAAATGAAAGAGAATGAAACACTCAGAGAACAAATAAGATCTTTGGAGGAAGCAAATAAAGCACAAGGGCAGGAGAGAAAGGAACTAGAAAAAAGAATAAAGAAGCTGGAAGGGGAAAAGAGTCAACTAGAATCTAGAATTTCTAATCAAGAAGATAAAAACAAACAGCTAAATGACAACCTAAAGGAATTAGATGTTAGCTCACTGCTATCTTCTGAGAGAGACGAGATTGCTGCTTGGAATGTTCAGATTAAGGAAAACATTGAACAGTTCAGAAAAGAGTTCCAGGAGCTGAATATGGAAAATGATGCCATGAAAACGTCCTTTGCTGATGCACTAAAGGGGAATGTGGCAGTAAAAGAGGCTGTAAAGGTGGTGGCACTGGAAAACATACAAACAGTTGACTATAAAGAGACAGTAATCGAAAAAATGAAAGACGTTGTGATGGAAAGGGCAAACCCACTCATCAGACAGGCACTTGATAAGGAGAAGACAGTGGTAATCTCAGGCATAAGTGAATCCCAGGAGCCAACATGGCAGGGGAGACTTGAAGAAAATAAAGCTAGGGTTGTAGACCTGATAAGAAAGCTTGGAGTAGTATGTGGTCCTGAGGATATTGTAAACATACACCAACTAGGTAAATATTCGAGGGAAGGAAAGCCGAGACCAACAAAAGTAACCTTTGAGAGAGGGGAGACATGTAGGGAAATATTGTTGAGAAAAAAAAGTCTAAAAGACCTTCAAGAATGCAAAGAAGTGTTCATTAGACGATACAGAACACAGGAAGAGATGGGAAAGATAAAATACTTGTTGCAAGAGGCAAGAAGGTTAAATGATGAAAGAAATGAAGAAGAGAAGAAAAATTTTCGTTACGGAATACTTCCAGACAAAGGGGAGATAAAGAAGATAATGACAGAAGATCAGGGGATGGGGCCTCATTAAGATTGTTATACACAAATGCTGATGGATTAGCTGGTAAGGCAGTAGAATTAAAAGATAGGATTCACAACAGTAAGGCAGATATAGTAGCAATTACAGAGACTAAGTTGAGTGAGGACATAAACAGTGTCACAGTTTTTCCTAAGGGCTTCAGAATACTAAGGGTCGAAAGATCTGAGAGGACTGGTGGAGGGATAGCACTGCTCATAAGTGAGAGGATTCAAGTTGAAGAGATAAACTTGGCTATAGAAAGTGAGTTCAGGGAATTTCTTGTTGCTCGCATAAATACTGGGTCAGAGAGCATTATAATAACTGTTGTATACAACCCACCAAGGAACCAAAATAGGCTTGAAATTTATGAGGAAAGTCATATAGGTACGATTGAAGTCATAAACTCAGTTGTTAACATGGCACGGGAGAAAAAATGTAGGATTTTGATTATGGGAGACTTTAATCATAAAGAGATAGATTGGATAAATCTTGACCCACACAGTGGTGAGGACTCCTTTGGGGCAAGATTCCTAGATTGCGTACAAGGGAATTTCCTACACCAACATGTAATGGAACCAACAAGAGCCAGGGGTGGGGATGAGCCATCACTACTTGATCTGGTGTTCACAGATAATGTGTTGGATATTGAAAATATTGAGTATGAACCACCAATTGGAAAGAGTGACCACTGTGTGTTGTTGATGGAGTATATCATTGAAGACATTCTTCCTGAGAGTAGAGGCACTGAGGACATGAGGAGGAACTATCAGAAAGGAGATTACATCAAAATGAATGAGCTTTTTGCAGTTATTGACTGGAGAACCTTATTTTACAACAAATCTGTACAAGAAATGTATGACATCTTTTGTGAGAAATATGGGAAGATTGTAGATTGCTGCATACCTGTCACCAAAGTAGGTGTAATTCATGCCAGAGAGAAATGGTTCGATAATGGGTGTAAAAGAGCTAAGGAGTGGAGAGACAAATGCTGGAAAAGGTATAGGAGGAGAAAAAACATAAATGCCTGGCAAACCTACAAAAGAGCAAGAAATGACTACCTAAGTAAAAGGAGAGAGGCAGAGAAAGATTATGAGAGGGACATCACCAGGAAGGCGAAAGAAAATCCCAAGCTTTTCCACAGCTTTATCAGAGGAAAACTGAAGGTAAAAGAACAGGTTTTAAGGCTAAAGAGAGCGGATGGAAGCATCACTGAGACGGACGAAGAGATCTGCAAAGAATTGAACAAGGAGTTTCAGTCAGTATTTACAGTAGAAAATACCCCACCCCCTCAGATTGCAGTGATAGAAGCTCAAGGGCCGGTATTAGAGAACATCAACCTTACAGCCACAGAGGTATGCAAAGCGCTGATGGATTTAGATGTTCATAAAGCTACAGGTCCTGATGACATATCCCCTCATGTGCTTAAAAAATGCGCAAACACAATATCAGTGGCACTAAGTATCATATTTAAGGAGTCATTGGAGTCGGGGGAGATTCCAAGATGCTGGAAACAAGCAAATGTGATACCTATCTTCAAAAAGGGAAGGAGGGATACGGCTCTGAACTATAGACCAGTTTCCTTGACCAGCATAGTTTGCAAAGTTATGGAGAAACTATTAAGGAAACATATCTCTCTTCACTTGGAATCCTTCAACTTTTTGTCAGTGAGGCAACATGGCTTCAGAGAAGGAAGATCAACAGTAACAAACTTATTAGAATTTTATGATGAGGTAAGCCAAATCTTACAGGAAAGAGAGGGCTGGGCAGATTGCATATTCCTAGACTTCCAGAAAGCGTTTGACACTGTTCCACATGGGAGACTTATTAGGAAGCTGCAATCAATGGCTAGAATAGGTGGAAATGTCTTGGAATGGATAAAAACTTACTTAGAAGGAAGGGAACAGAGGGTTAGAGTAAGACACTCAGTGTCTGAATGGAGAAGAGTTAGTAGTGGAGTTCCACAGGGTTCAGTTTTAGGGCCACTTTTGTTCCTTGTATATGTAAATGACCTACCAGAGTCTGTAAATTCATTCATGAATATGTTTGCAGATGATGCAAAGATTGTGAAGAAAGTAAAAAACGAGAACAATGGTAGAGAACTTCAGGAGGATCTAAATAATCTGCATGAGTGGTCAGAAAAGTGGCTAATGAAATTCAATACCTCAAAATGTAAGGTAATGAGAATGGGTACAAGTGCAAGAAGGCCCAAGCTTGACTACTCGGTGGCTGGAGTACAACTTCAGGAGACAGAAAATGAGAGAGATCTAGGAGTAAACATATTGGCAGATTTGTCTCCAGAAATACATATAAATGGCGTAGTAAGGGCAGCATATGCATTCTTATCAAATGTAAGGGTAGCCTTCAGGCACATGGACAAGGAAATGTTCAGAAATATTTATGTAACCTATGTGAGGCCAAAACTCGAATATGCAGCCCCCTTTTGGAATCCGCACTTGAAAAAGCACATAGCTAAGCTTGAAAAAGTTCAAAGACATGCCACAAAACTGGTGCCAGAAATACGCAATCTCGGTTATGATGAGAGGCTGAGGGAATTAGACTTGCCATCACTCGAAGCTAGAAGAGTAAGGGGGGATATGGTGACAGTCTTTAAATTCCTTCATGGTTATGATAGAGTGGATAGGGATCGATATTTCGATATGGCTGGCTCTAGAACTAGAGGTCATAGTTTGAAGCTTCGGAAGAAAACTTGTTTGCAGGATGTAAGGAAATACTTTTTCAGTGTAAGAGTAGTTGATAATTGGAATTCGCTAAGCGAGGAGGTAGTTAATGCTACCTCAATCCATAGTTTTAAGGACAGGTATGATAAGTATCACTAAGTCTAAAAATGGAACCGATCAGGAGACGGGAAGATACGAGCTTTGGGCTCTTTCCCGTAAACACAATTAGGTAATCACCAGTCTGATAGGCTCAGCGCAAGAGAGGCATATACTTGAAAACGACACCAAGCTCTGAATTTGACCACCCCTCCTTACACCCCCATCACCAAATACTCTCCTTATGGCTACCCCCCCACCTGAAAGGGGAACACGTTCCTCAACGAAGGTACTGGCCAAAGACAGAGGTATCAAACCTAGGTCTGTGTTCCCAAGGAAGGATTTTCACCTTCTAAGCTTTCCAGAAGGTATATCTCTCGCGGAAAAATTTCAATGGAGGAATAAATTCCTTCCCATTCACCATCATTCGCTGAGCATTCCCAACCAAAGCAAATGGTGGTTTAATCATCTATATGTCATGAGGAAAAACAAGCATCTTATTGAAGAATTGCAAAGGGGTGTGCATGGGGAGCTCCAATTCGTGTCAAAGGATAAGCCACCTCTTAGAACATTTTTCATTAAAGGGTTTCCTACTTATTGGAATAAAGAACAACTGCACTCTCTCTTAGAAAATGAAGATGGAAAATACATCG
>JAXCGZ010010928.1:0-14374 GCA_037179515.1 Halocaridina rubra | reverse complement strand
AATAAGTAGAGTAGAATAGAATAGGTTAGACATGCTGAAAATACAATTCAAAAATGGAGCTGCCTCGTGTGTGCCAGTAGGCATGTTGCAGTGTCCTCTATTCTTATGTTCTTATTATTATTATTAATAGTGACTACGTAGAAAAACTTATATGAAGGCAGACATGGAATGTTTTATTTGCTTTACTTAAAGGTACGTAATTGAAGCGCAGAAGAAATAGTGAAGTAACATTTTTAGAATATTAATAAATGGTTCAGTACAAGAAAGATTGTCCTTACCTTGCAACTCTAGGATTTTTTTTTTTTTTTGGGGTGGGTTAAAAGGATACTGAGTTAAGACGTTTCCTAAGAGGTATATCCACAGCTTTGGTAATACAGTTAATACGGGAATTCCAATGAAAATTGGTAAGGCTTCTGATTTGCTAAATCGTGTGGCGTGGTCCAATATGCTTCCACTGGTCAGAAGGAAACCCGGAAGTGATAGTAGATGCTGAAAATAATAATAATAATAATAATAATAATAATAATAATAATAATAATAATAATAATAATAATAATAATAATAATAATAATAATAATAACTCACAAGGAGTCGAGTTTCTCCTGAAAAGATTTCATAAAAGTTGCACGATTAGTATTAGAATTTTATTATATTTTTAGTTTTTTTCGAATCTGTTCCGATTTGGAAACGAGGTACAATCCCTTAAGAACTATTAACAATTTCAGTACAATTTAAAATCTATTTAATTAGGACTCATTTGGGGCGAACGCTGTATAATAGTCCATTAATACCAATAGTAGTACTTAAGCTATAACTAACAGTGCATCCAGGTAATATGCAAGAGGTTAAAAGAACGAATCCTTGGTACTTTATAGACTTAAGTCATTTTTTACTATATCATAACATATATTATTAATAATGTAACCTTCAACATTTATTTTTCTCCTTTTAGGCAATACTGCATACCAAAAATCTACACCATGGCAAAGTTGAAAGTGAAAAACGAATGCTCACAATATAGAAAAGCGCCTCCTGGGGATGTTTTCCATGTTTAGCATAGAGGAGCTCCTGGAATATACCCATCCTGGCCGACATGAATAGAGCAAAGGTAAGGATACCGATACCCATTAACCAGGTCACAAAACCAGAGACCCACTCCGATGATTCGCCTGCATCGTCCTGGAATTGTAAAGAAATAATTCATTACCAAACGACTCCATTTTGTTAACCAACTGTGCAGAAGGGTACCTTGCGGAGTCGCGTTAAATGGCTGTCTATTTAAATGGAGCTGTTTGGATTTTTACATCTATTTGCTTGTTTGGTTTGTAGCTCCAACCAGCCACTACCTATTCAAGTTAAATATGCAAGTAGTCAGACACCAAACAGTGAGACTGGTAATACTTACAATATTGTCAGCTGAAGCCAGAGTGCAAATAATGGTACCGAGTGTGATCATAAGAACGGAGACGTTTTTTGTCAATGTGTATTTTCTGCCCAGAACCAAGACACCCATGACTAGACTGGCTATTAAGCCACCCTGTAAAAGACGTTAATATAATATTTATAATTCAGTGTTACAGGAAACAATTTTAAGGTCTTCCCAGCCAATTATATACCAGGGTATTTAAGGCTTACATGAGAATTATTAGCCTATATTGATAGCCACTGCAGACTGATTTTAGGATCTTAGTGTATTTACAGTTATCAGAAATTATCATGTATTTCTATATCCGATAATTTTCTTTAGATATCTCTGAGATGGAGATCTTTAAACTGCCAACAATTATTCTTAAAATTGCTCTGATATCTATTTAATCTATCTCTAGCATTATAAACAAGTTATCAAGATTATTCCGTTGGTGGTGTTCCAGGTCATTTCAGGGAATTAGTTCCATATCTGTTGTTACCTTAAATCTGGGGATTATAAAAAAGAAAATTTGATATATAAAAGAAAGTATATCTTGCAAATGGCCCAAGTAGGCTTCAAGACGTGAGCACTTTTCAAACCCCAGTACAGTATTCTACCTGTAGGACATAACTTAAAAATATATATATATATATATTATTTTTTATAAGAGTAATTTATATACCTTACAAAAGAAAAAAATGCGGAATTCTTATGCTATACTGCAGTTAAAATGCGGTAATCTCGATCATAATACAAATGAAACTATCCCTTGTTCGGTACAAAATAAGTACTACTATTACGACTACTACAGCTGGAATAATAATAATAATAATAATAATAATAATAATAATAATAATAATAATAATAATAATAATAATAATAATAATAATAATAATAATAACCTATACTTACACTCCGAAAAATTATATGGAGAGGCATCGAAATTTTGAATCCGAAGGCCATGTTGTTTGTAACATTGACGGTGAAAAACATGAAGACGAGTATTAAGTATTCTCTGTGAATAAATGGAATAAATATTATTGGTTTACGGTGTCTTAAAATTATATTCGGGGAATAAAAACCATTTCATAACTGACCCCACGCATCTAATGGTACACAGGTAATCAGTGTCCTAAATTCACTATTTGAGACTTGGTAATGGAGGGATGGCTTACTTTATTGGGATGTTGTTTTTCTTTCTGCCAAAGTCGGCTGCATTTATAAATCCTTCAGTGGCAATAAATAAAAACTGGAAGAAGGTGATAATGTTGCCGCTTGCAGGTTCTTCTCTGAAAGAAATAATAATAATAATAATAATAATAATAATAATAATAATAATAATAATAATAATAATAATAATAATAATAATAATAATAATAATGCTACAACAACTCCTACTATTACTACTACTACTTCTAATAATAATAATAATAATAATAATAATAATAATAATAATAATAATAATAATAATAATGACGTAATGTTAGCGGCCAACCGTGCGTTGGCCTGTGTGAGTAAGCTAGACAAGGACCCTTTCATCTCTTTAAGTTGGCAAAATGTTTATAGCCCTTTCCATTGGGTATCACATTCCGATCTCCATGAGGGATAGACGTAATAAGTGTTATCAAACACGGGTTTGCAACCCGTTTCCATTAGCATCTCACATTTCCACCCCTATTGTGGAGGATTTCCTGTGTGTTATTTACCCTTCGATCTTATAACCCCCTAAATTCGGAAATCCTGACACGGCTTCAGTAGAGGCCTACCACGATCTCAAAATTAAATCCTCTACCAATAAAATATAATTAATATTACATGCACAGACATACATGCAAATATTTTATAAGGGGGTTTATGAACTGTTGATATGTGAATATTTAAATAAACTCTCCTCACCTTAAATTAAAACTTCCTCATCCAGAATAATACATTTTCTAACATACATTCTACCTACGAGTGTTCAATTAAATGAGCTCATTCTGTCCCTCACACGTAGTTATAAATATTGTTAGAAATACAATACATCTGTACTCATCTATCCGGATAACCCTGATATCGTCAGCAATCACGGAACTCCGAATCTTCTTCTTATCCACGTATCTCGATTACGTTTTCTACTTGAGTGACTCGTAACGTCTCACGAGAGCAACTAATTATAAACTTATAAGTACTGTCAATAAACACAGTAAAAATGAGTGCCTCGTAGCATCTCACGACAGCAACTAAGCTTTTGCAAGAAAGTCTTACAAAACTCCCCTCTAGTTTGTCGGGGTCCTTGGTTATGACTTGCTTACAACGGTTCTTTGTTCAAAGAGGCGATGCAATAAGCGTTATCAAGGAGGTGAAGGGTTAATGGCTAAAATCCATTAGTGACCTACATTCCTTTCTCCAAGTCTTCTACAGCCAGCCTTCATAATAAACTACACATTATACATACGACTATACGTGTATACATGATAGAAATTAATAAGTAACATACTAAGTCTAAAAGTATACATTCATTCACTTACATTACAATAAACGAAACCATATGCAAAACAACACTTACATAATGTACGTAGAAATAAACTGTCTTGACATATATTCAAGACACCTATGTTCGAGAGCCAACCTCTATAACAACATATATGTTATACATAATATGGAAAATGATGCCATAAAAACTTCCTTTGCTGATGCACTAAAGGGGAATGTGGCAGTAAAAGAGGCTGTAAAGGTGGTGGCACTGGAAAACATACAAACAGTTGACTATAAAGAGACAGTAATCAAAAAAATTAAAGACGTTGTGATGGAAAGGGCAAACGCACTCATCACACAGGCACTTGATAAAGAGAAGACAGTGGTAATCTCAGGCATAAGCGAATCCCAGGAGTCAACATGGCAGGGGAGACTTGAAGAAAATAAAGCTAGGGTTGTAGACTTGATAAGAAAGCTTGGAGTAGTTCGTGGTCCTGAGGATATTGCAAACATACACCAACTAGGCAAATATTCGAGGGAAGGAAAGCCGAGACCAACAAAAGTAACCTTTGAGAGAGGGGAAACATGTAGGGAAATATTGTTGAGAAAAAAAGTCTAAATGACCTTCAAGAATTCAAAGGAGTGTTCATTAGACGATACAGAACACAGGAAGAGATGGAAAAGATAAAAAACTTGTTGGAAGAGGCAAGAAGGTTAAATGAGGAAAGAAATGAAGAGAAGAAAAATTTTCATTTCAGAGTTCTTCCAGACAAAGGGGAGATAAATAAGATAATAACAGAAGATCAGGGGATGGGGCCTCATTAAGATTGTTATACACAAATGCTGATGGATTAGCTGGTAAGGCAGTAGAATTAAAAGATAGGATTCACAACAGTAAGGCAGATATAGTAGCAATTACAGAGACTAAGTTGAGTGAGGACATAAACAGTGTCACAGTTTTTCCTAATGGCTTCAGAATATTAAGGGTTGAAAGATCTGAGAAGACTGGTGGAGGGATTGCACTGCTCATAAGTGAAAGGATTCAAGTTGAAGAAATAAACTTGGCTATAGAAAGTGAGTTCAAGGAATTTCTTGTTGCTCGCATAAATACTGGGTCAGAGAGCATTATAATAACTGTTGTATATAACCCACCAAGGAACCAGAATAGGCTAGAAGTTTATGAGGAAAGTCATATAGGTACTATTGAAATCATAAACTCAGATGTTAACATGGCACAGGAGAGAAAATGTAGGATTTTGATTATGGGAGATTTTAATCATAAAGAGATAGAGTGGATAAATCTTAACCCACACAGTGGTGAGGACTCATTCGGGGCAAGATCCCTAGATTGCATACAAGGGAATTTCCTACACCAACATGTAATGGAACCTGCCAGGGGTGGGGATGAGCCATGACTACTTGATCTAGTGTTCACAGATAATGTGTTGGATATTGAAAAAATTGAGCATGAACCACCAATTGTAAAGAGTGACCACTGTGTGTTGTTGATGAAGTATATCATTGAAGATATTCTGCCTGAGAGTAGAGGCACTGAGAACATGAGGAGGAACTATCTGAAAGGAGATTACATCAAAATGAATGAGCTTTTTGCAGTTATTGACTGGAGAACCTTATTTTACAACAAATCTGTACAAGAAATGTATTACATCTTTTGTGAGAAATATGGGAAGATAGTAGATTGCTGCATACCTGTCACCAAAGTAGGTGTAATTCATGTCAGAGAGAAATGGTTCGATAATGAGTGTAAAAGAGCTAAGAAGTGGAGAGACAAATGCTGGAAAAGGTATAGGAGGAGAAAAAACATAAATGCCTGGCACACCTACAAAAGAGCAAGAAATGACTACCTAAGCAAAAGGAGAGAGGCAGAGAGAGACTATGAGAGGGACATCACCAGGAAGGCTAAAGAAAATCCCAAGCTTTTCCACAGCTTTATCAGAGGAAAACTAAAGGTAAAAGAACAGGTTTTAAGGCTAAAGAGAGCGGATGGAAGCATCACTGAGACAGATGAAGAGATCTGCAAAGAATTGAACAAGGAGTTTCAGTCAGTATTTACAGTAGAAAATACCCCACCCCCTCAGATTGCAGAGATAGAAGCTCAAGGGCCAGTATTAGAGAACATCAATCTTACAGCCATGATGGATTTAAATGTTCATAAAGCTACAGGTCCTGATGACATATCCCCTCATGTGCTTAAAAAATGTGCAAACTCAATATCAGTGGCACTAAGTATCATATTTAAAAAGTCCCTGGAGTCAGGGGAGATTCCATGATGATGGAAACAAGCAAATGTGATACTTATATTCAAAAAGGGAAGGAGGGATACGGCTCTGAACTATAGACCAGTTTCCTTGACCAGCATAGTTTGCAAAGTTATGGAGAAACTACTAAGGAAACATATCTCTCTTCACTTGGAATCCTTCAACTTTTTGTCAGTGAGGCAACATGGCTTCACAGAAGGTAGATCAACAGTAACAAACTTATTAGAATTTTATGATGAGGTAAGCCGAATCTTACAGGAAAGAGAGGGCTGGGCAGATTGCATATTCCTAGACTTCCAGAAAGCGTATGACACTGTTCCACATGGGAGACTTATTAGGAAGCTGCAAGCAATGGCTAGAATAGGTGGAAATGTCTTGGAATGGATACAAACTTACTTAGAAGGAAGGGAACAGAGGGTTAGAGTAAGACACTCAGTGTCTGAATGGAGAAGAGTTAGTAGTGGAGTTCCACAGGGTTCAGTTTTAGGGCCACTTTTGTTCCTTGTATATGTAAATGACCTACCAGAGTCGGTAAATCCATTCATGAATATGTTTGCAGATGATGCAAAGATTGTGAAGAGAGTAAAAAATGAGAACAATGTTAGAGAACTTCAGGAAGAACTAAATAGTCTGCATGAGTGGTCAGAAATGTGGCTAATGAAATTCAATACTTCAAAATGTAAGGTAATGAGAATGGGTACAAGTGCAAGAAGGCCCAAGCTTGACTACTCGGTGGCTGGAGTACAACTTCAAGAGACAGAAAATGAGAGAGATCTAGGAGTAAACATACTGGCAGATTTGTCTCCAGAAATACAGATAAATGGCATAGTAAGGGCAGGATATGCATTCTTATCAAATGTAAGGGTAGCCTTCAGGCACATGGACAAGGAAATGTTCAGAAATATTTATGTAACCTATGTGAGGCCAAAACTCGAATATGCAGCCCCCTTTTGGAATCCACACTTGAAAAAGCACATAGCTAAGCTTGAAAAAGTTCGAAGACATGCCACGAAACAGGTGCCAGAAATACGCAATCTCAGTTATGATGAGAGGCTGAGGAAATTAGACTTACCATCACTCGAAGCTAGAAGACTGAGGGGGGATATGGTGACAGTCTTTAAATTCCTTCATGGTTATGATAGAGTGGATAGGGATCGATATTTTGATACGGCTGGCTCTAGAACTAGAGGTCATAGTTTGAAGCTTCGTAAAAAAACTTCTTTGCAGGATGTAAGGAAACACTTTTCCAGTGTAAGAGTTGATACTTGGTATTCGCTATGCGAGGAGGTAGTTAATGCTATCTCAATCCATAGTTTTAAGGATAGGTATGATAAGTATCACTAAGTATAAAATGGAACCGATCAGGAGACGGGAAGATACGAGCTTTGGGCTCTTCCCGTAAACACAATTAGGTAAAAACAATTAGGTAAAACATACATATAACCTATACATAATACGTGTATACTTGGTAGCGTTAGCATATACATACATGCACTGATGTATCGGGACTGGTGTCCTTGAAGCAACATGCCCCACACTATAGGTTTTGGGGTGTTACCTCTTGTCGCTAGATGACCCATAATGATACAAAAGGGTCAACCCACAGCTGAGGAGGAGCAGAGTCTTCTGAGCGCCTATACGCAGAGCATATTATCCTAAGGGACGGGGGCATTGAGGCATAGAGAAATCATGTAGCTTTTAAATAAAATTAAGTGTCAAGTACTTAGAATATCTATTATCACCTCACACACTGTAGCTCTGTCCTGTCAAGATAGATCAACAACAATACGACATTGGTGGCAGCTCAGGATGATACCACGCCTAAATGACCATGAAGAAACAAGAATAAATTAATGCCAGTGCATCCCGTGACGAGAAAAAATTATGGATACAGAAGAATATAACGCCTCGGTGGAAGAAATGTCAAGGCAGAAAAGAGTCGTCAAATCCTTGAGTTAGAGGAAGCTTCAAGACGTCTAAAAGCAAGAGGTGAGACCGCACCCTCAAGGAGAGGTAATGTGGCCGACGGCTCTGACAACAAAACGGACACCGAGAGCGACGCCTCAGACTCCGACAACTCTCAGATGTTAGAGAAAGCACAGCAAGTCACACCTCACCCACGTCCCCGTATAGGAAAGGCACCCCGCAATAAGAATTGTCCCATGCATTTTGACTCTGAAGGAAATTTGCTGAAACTTCATTCACAAGGGCTGAGAAATGTCAACTGGGAGAAAGATTCAGTGTGATTCATGCATCTCACCGTGCGGTGGACTGTGAATGTGGCTTTGAGAAAAAGCACCCCTACCAGGCGTTATTTGTTACTGAATTCGACTAAGAAGATGCCTGTGATGGTGAATCGGCGATTTTACGAGACATATGGACAATGTCAGTGAGAAAACCAACGAGCCCAGAAGAAAGGAATACCTCCTCCCCCAGTGCCTGTGGCCGTGACGTTCTTC
Organism: Halocaridina rubra; assembly: GCA_037179515.1. Lineage (NCBI taxonomy): Eukaryota > Metazoa > Arthropoda > Malacostraca > Decapoda > Atyidae > Halocaridina > Halocaridina rubra. The sequence continues at coordinate 5,771 of JAXCGZ010010928.1, read as the reverse complement.
AATCAGCATCTCAAAATAGCTAAGTACTTGTAATTTCTATCCAGTGAGTAATGGGACTATTATTAAAAGAAATTGAGGTCGGAGGACTCCGCCATTTCACTTTGTAGTTATGCTTTGACTCTGCCACCCCGCATATATAAGGGAGTATGGCTTCAGTAAATGAAGAGAAGTAGAATTTCTGTACCCATTACTAACATGGATAATTTGTACTAATAGCTATGTCTTGAATATATTTCAAGACAGTTTATTTCTACGTACATTATGTAAGTGTTATTTTGCATATACTGTAGTTTCGTTTATTGTAACGTAAGTGCATGAATGTATATTTTACACTTAGTATGTATACCTATTAATTTCTATCATGTATACACGTATATTCGTATGTATAATGTGTAGTTTATTAGGGAGGCTGGCCGTAGAAGACTTGGAGAAAGGAATGTAGGTCACTAATGGATTTTAGCCATTAACACTTCACCGCCTTGATAACGCTTATTGCATCGCCTCTTTGAACAAAGAACCGTTGTAAGCAAGTCATAACTCAACTTAGTCCTAGTACCAAGGACCCCGACAAACTAGAGGGGAGTTTTGTAAGACTTTATTACAAAAGTTAGTTGCTGTCGTGAGATGCTACGAGGCACTCATTTTTACTGTTTGTTGACAGTACTTATAAGTTAGTTAAAGAGTAACTAGTTGCTGTCGTGAGATTCTACAAGGCACTCATTTTTACTGTGTTTGTTGACAGTACTTATAAGTTTGTTAAAGAGTAATTAGTTGCTGTTGTGAGATGCTACAAGGCACTCATTTTTACTGTGTTTGTTGACAGTACTTATAAGTTTGTTAAAGAGTAATTAGTTGCTGTCGTGAGATGCTACGAGGCACTCATTTTTACTGTGTTTGTTGACAGTACTTATAAGTTTGTTAAAGAGTAATTAGTTGCTGTCGTGAGATGCTACGAGGCACTTATTTTTACTGTGTTTATTGACAGTACTTATAAGTTTATAATTAGTTGTCCTCGTGAGACGTTACGAGACACTCAAGTAAAAAACGTGATAGAGATAAGTGGAAAAGAAGAAGATTCGGAGTCCTGTGATTGCTGATGACATCAGGGTTATCCGGATAGATGGGTACAGATGCAATGCAGATTTACCTTATTTCTAACAATATTTATAACTACGTGTGAGGGGCAGAATGAACTCATTTAATTGAACACTCGTAGGTAGAATGTATGTTAGAAAATTTATTATTCTGTATGAGGAAGTTTTAATTTAAGGTGAGGAAGGTTTATTTAAATATTCACATATCAACAGTTCATAAACTCTATTATCAAATATTTGCATGTATGTTTATGCATGTAATATTAATTATATTTATTGGTAGAGGATTTAATTTTGAGATCGTGGTAGGCCTCTACTGAAGCCGTGTCTGGATTTCCGAATTTAGGGGGTTATAAGATCGAAGGGTAATAACACACAGGAAATCCTCCACAGCTTTTGGTCCTTCGAACCCGATGAGAATTAGTGTGGTAATGGTGAAAATAGTGTACATTTTAGATAAACTCCCACCTTGTAAGAAGTTAGTGTAAAACTCTGCGGTTAAAATCGTCCACATTTCAGCGAAAACAGGAAGCAGCATTGCATGTATTTTCATAAATATTGCAAATATAACTGAAATTTAAGTGGTTGTTGTAAGAAATAAGAGAATCTTTTTCCCACGTGGATAAGGCGTTTCTCTACCCGTGGAAACGAAATATACTTTCGTAGTTGAGCATCCATTAAGTAATTTGGATATTAGTACCCAATTTCGGCTGGGTGAACAGTGGTTTTTAGGGATTTGTGTGTTTACATATTTCCCATTTAACGATGTCTAGAATGTCGTATTGATTCCTTTGTTTACGTAAATAAACAGAAGGTAGTGACCCACCCACTGTTAGGTGCACAGTGTCGTTTATTTGAGGAACAGTGTGGTTTGCATTAAATTTTCCATTTACTGTTGCTGACTTAACAGTGTCGTTTAATTGATGAATAGTGTGTTTTACACTTTTAGAATTGGCGTCATAATTGACGGAATTAAATAATTGTATGTTATTATCTTGAGATTTTGGAAGATTGTCCTTCGATACTGTTTACAGAGTGAATGTTTGTTGCATTGTGGATGCATAAAGAAGATCGTGGATTCTTTGATGATAAAATTGCATCAACTATTTGTTTGTTGTTTTATGTTCTATTTGCTTTCTCAATATGTCAGTTAAACCTGGGGCATTAAAACGCCTTCGGGAATTGGTTCAACGTGATTGTGTTCAGTGTCAAACAGAACTTGCCAAAGATGATGAGACATTTGTTGTTACTTATTTAGAAAGATGTCATCATACGCTAACAGAAAGATTTGGAAGATATGATAGGAAATATGAAGATTATGTCGGGAATAAACCCCTTAAAAGGGATGCTGAAGAGGAGGATACAGAACATGACAATTTAGCTGAAACAGTAAATGATATTAGCTTAGCTGTCCTAGAACAGATTCGTAAGTTAGGAACTATGAAGAGTACTCGAGCTCCTAGTTCCGAGAGTTCAAGCCTCCCCAGTGGGTATCCCACACCTAAATTTCCTGAAGTAAAATTACCACAGTTCTCTGGAAACTATGATGAATGGAACGAGTTTTGGGATACGTTTGATAGTTTAGTACATAGTTCTTCTATGGCAACTATGACAAAGTTTACCATCTTAAGAAATGCCCTTAAAGGAGATGCAAAAGACACCATAAAGGGATATCCTGTTGCTAATGAGAGTTATAATGAATGCATTCAACAGCTACAAGCTGTTTATGCCAGCAAGGACAGGATTGTACGAAATTTGATGAGGAAATTGGTAAAATTACCAACTCCCTCTTCTAATTATTCATCACTTTTTAAGTTCAAGCAGGAAGTAGAAGCCATTACTCGAAGTCTGAAAAATTATAAAGACATGGAGAACACTGAATGGGTGTTTTCAGAACTCGTGATGATGAAATTGCCAGAAGATGTTGAGAACTGGATTAGCATGAAAATAGACACAAAATATCCTACATATGAAACCCTCTTGAAGGAACTGGGAAAATATGTATATTATATAAAAGGCAACTTCACTAAAGATAACACAAAGGGAGAGACCCAAACCTCCCAGAGAGATGAGACCCAGTCCTATAAAAAGAATGTGGGTAATTATGGTGCTACTGCAAAGGTAGTAAATAGTAAAACAGAGTGTGTATTCTGTGGTTGGCAAGGTCATAAGTCTGAACAGTGTAATAAAGTAGTTAGCATAAACGAACGCAGAGACAAATTGAGAAAAAATAACAAATGTCTGAGATGTACTCAGTCAGGGCATTATGCAAATGAATGTTACACTCAGTTAAACTGTAAGAAGTGTAAGAAAAATGGTCATCATGCAGCCTTGTGTTATGAACAAGAGTCAAAATTTCGTAGAAGGTTTGAAGAACCTACATTTCTAAATGAACAGTCAGAAAATGGTTCAAATATAGATGAGTCAAGCAATGAGCAAGAACATTCTGACTCAGGAAAGGGCAAGAAACATGTTGGTGTGATGACTATGAAGGCAGTACAAAGGCAATTGGTGAAGCCGAGTTTACCTTCATGTGCTCTGCCTACTGCAAGTGGAAAAATAAGCAGCTCAAAGGGAAATCTTTGGGTAAATACTATGTTATTCTTTGATACAGGTTCCCAGTGTTCCTTTATAACTAGGGAATTAGCTGAAAGGCTTAAATTAAGCCCAGTAGATGAAATGTCTCTTGGTATTGATGCATTTCGTTCTGAGACGAAGAAAGGAAGTTTTCCAGTCGTAAATGTAGTTATCAAATTGGGGAAAAGAAGAGCCAGAGTTAAATTACTCGTAGTTGATGACATGGTAATTAGCATCCAAACTCCAGGACTAGCAAAGGCTGCAAAAGTGTTAAAGTCTAATGGTCACAAGTTGGCTGATGAAGATATTTATAGTGATGTACTGGAGAACATTGGCATTGTTATTGGTCCCTTACATTTTAGTCAGTTTGTTAGTGGTATTAACAAGTGCGATGTCTATACTTTGATGGAAACACCATGTGGTGTCATGTTGTATGGCCATATTCCTCGTGATACTCAACATGGATCCAGTAGTGTACAAAACCAACTTGTTATGCGAGTAGGAACACAGTTATTGCCTACTACAACACAAGAGTTGATTGATGAGGCCAAAAAGCCAGTTAATAAGTTGTTGAGTGAAGAGGCCATAGAGCCTGTTAATAAGTTATTGATTGAAGAGGCCATAGAGCCTGTTAATAAGTTGTTGATTGAGAAGGCCATAGAGCCTGTTAATAAGTTGTGGGAGCCAGAGAGTATTGGAGTAAAGCAAAAAGTACATTACGAAAATAAAACTACACTTAGAAGTTTTACAGAGTACGTTCCCTTGAAGCCTATCCACACTCCTGTCCTACACAATTTTCAGAGTGCCTTTGGACAAACGAAGTCTCTAATAGAACAGTTGGAGGAAATATTGAAGAATGTTCATGTGGGTAATTTGTTTGATGCTTGTACCAGTGAAGAGAAACAGTTTGATATATGCAATACTGCAGATGTAGAGTGGGAAAAGGCCAAAATATCACTGCAAGCATTGAATTCCAACAATGCAAGATTTCAAAGGGTACTGGATCAGCGCCTTTCTGATAATTCTAGATCTCCTAAAGTATCTGTCTTTAGTTTAATGTGAAATGTTAATACAGACAAGTTGTCTTTGGAAGGTCTGAAGGCTACAGAAGATGTGTTGACCAAACATAAACTTCTGTCACTGGTGGGTATATTTTTGGACCCCTTAGGTCTAATATCACCCTTACTAAGAAGAGGAAAAATTCTTATTCAGAGAGCTTGGTCTGAAAAGCTCTCATGGGAATATCTGTTGTCAGAAGTATACGAAAAGGAATCATCAAATTATGAAAGATCTGAACGTCAAGCTGCCCAAAGGGTTAAAGAACTGTGGGTACGCTTAAATCATTGATGATAAGTTGTAGTACTGATAGGGAGACCCCCCATTTTTTCTTTTTTGGAGGGGCCCAGGATGTCTTGAATATATTTCAAGACAGTTTATTTCTACGTACATTATGTAAGTGTTATTTTGCATATAGTTTCGTTTACTGTAACGTAAGTGCATGAATGTATATTTTCCACTTAGTATGTATACCTATTAATTTCTATCATGTATACACGTATATTCGTATGCATAATGTGTAGTTTATTAGGGAGGCTGGCCGTAGAAGACTTGGAGAAAGGAATGTAGGTCACTAATGGATTTTAGCCATTAACCCTTCACCGCCTTGATAATGCTTATTGCATCACCTCTTTGAACAAAGAACCGTTGTAAGCAAGTCATAACTCAACTTAGTCCTAGTACCAAGGACCCCGACAAACTAGAGGGGAGTTTTGTAAGACTTTATTACAAAAGTTAGTTGCTGTCGTGAGATGCTACGAGGCACTCATTTTTACTGTTTGTTGACAGTACTTATAAGTTAGTTAAAGAGTAACTAGTTGCTGTCGTGAGATTCTACAAGGCACTCATTTTTACTGTGTTTGTTGACAGTACTTATAAGTTTGTTAAAGAGTAATTAGTTGCTGTCGTGAGATGCTACGAGGCACTCATTTTTACTGTGTTTGTTGACAGTACTTTTAAGTGTGTTAAAGATTAATTAGTTGCTGTCGTGAGATGCTACGAGGCACTCATTTTTACTGTGTTTGTTGACAGTACTTATAAGTT
>JAXCGZ010010927.1:7500-14416 GCA_037179515.1 Halocaridina rubra | reverse complement strand
TATATATATATATATATATATATATATATATATATATATATATATATATATATATATATATATATATATATATACATATATATATATATATATATATATATATATATATATATATATATATATATATATATATATATATATATATATATATATATATATATATATATATATATATATATATATATATATATATATATATATATATATATATATATATATATATATATATATATATATATATATATATATATATATATATATATATATATATATATATATATATATATATATATATATATATATATATATATATATATATATATATATATATATATACATATATATATATATATATATATATATATATATATATATATATATATATATATATATATATATATATATATATATATATATATATATATATATATATATATATATATATATATATATATATATATATATATATATATATATATATATATATATATATATATATATATATATATATATATATATATATATATATATATATATATATATATATATATATATATATATATATATATATATATATATATATATATATATATATATATATATATATATATATATATATATATATATATATATATATATATATATATATATATATATATATATATATATATATATATATATATATATATATATATATATATATATATATATATATATATATATATATATATATATATATATATATATATATATATATATATATATATATATATATATATATATATATATATATATATATATATATATATATATATATATATATATATATATATATATATATATATATATATATATATATATATATATATATATATATATATATATATATATATATATATATATATATATATAGAGAGAGAGAGAGAGAGAGAGAGAGAGAGAGAGAGAGAGAGAGAGAGAGAGAGAGAGAGAGAGAGAGTATAGAGAGAGAGAGATAAATCAAATTGTAATTCAGACATTCATCATGAACTATATTATAAATGAATTATTTTTGTAGTGGACAAGAACACAGTTATGCAACCTTATTGGTAGAAAGAAAAAAAAGGAGATAAAAGTAAAAAAAGATAAGAAATAAACAGTTGCAATATAGAAGCACTAAGCCAAAAAACCTAGTTATTTGGAGCTGTGGTTTCAGAAGTACTTGGTATTAAATATATTTTTTCTTATGATAAAACTTTATCATGATAGCGGTTTTGCTTAGAGTATGCCCTATGCATTAATACAGTTACTGCAATCATGGTGCTTTTTTGTGAAAATATTTTCTTTATATTTTAATATTGTGGAATTGTCTCCAGAGTGATCTAATAAAATGTATTTGATTATATAGTGTGTAGAGTCTGTAGATCTTCATGTCAAGTCAGGTAAAAATCTGATACCAAAATGATTATAGGTGGTACTACCCACATCTGTTTCTGTTGCCTTGCAGGTGCACACGGGAGTGTGATAGGTTGTAAGAGTACGGCCTGAGAAAAAATCCGGAGGAAGAGAACCGAAGGCAGATGGTGGGGGAGAAATGCTCTAAACCCTCATCTGTCAACTCATGCAATACTGCTTGAGTTACAAACGTATTGACTATGTCATTCCTTTGGTGCAGCGTCGTGTTTGGATGAAGTAAAAAATTAGGCTAGACACTGTTTCCTTATAATTAGCCGAGGCAAGCAGCAAACTTGATGCCTTAAACGTCTGCCAAGACAAGAAGAGCCGCACATAGTCAAAAATAAAATGGATATGGAGATTTACATCATGTACATTATAGTCGTCTCATTTTCACCGCGTTCTTTATTCACTAGATTAGTATCATGCATTTTATAGGTAAGTGATAGGTGTGACATAACTAGAAACAAGGGGAGTAGAGGAGATCCTCAAAAGGCGTCATGATAATAATAATAATAAACCTTTACTTCCATTATACAATGGTTATTCGTCAGCCGGGGCAAGCCCCCATCCCACTGTGATGCCCAACCATGAACTAGTCAATGTTAAAGATATGCCTTTCTAGGCTTCAAAACCCTGCTCTCACCCTCCAGGCGATTGGATAAGAAACTCTAAAGTAATATGGAGCTATTTTCTTTTTAAAGAATGCGGTCGTTATTGGCCTTGAATGTATGGAAATCTACGCTTGCTGATTTTATTTCTTTTACACGTGACTGATGCAAAACTGACCAGTTTACCCGTTTCGAAATCGCCGCTTGTGACTGTTCTAATTTCCACTCAATAAATATATTGATATACTCAGTTAGCCCACGCAGTTTACAAGGTTACTTTCCCCTCTTTACCAAAATACTTCCTGCCAAATAAAACCAATAGCCTAAACAGGATATTGGATGTCAAGCTCAGGATCTCTGGGCGAGCATTTGAGGTAGTATCAATTTATAAGTTAAAATAACCTCTCATAAAAGTTTGTGAATTTTATCTTCATTTCTACAGATATCAGGATATTTGACAACCGCATACAAACATACTGGGTGAGACCATGGATCTGTGTGTATACGAAAGACATGACAGACCATAATAAATGTATGCACACAAATGTACACTACAGGAGATAAAAATCTGCTTATCATATCAAATGATAGTAATGACCATAGAAGGGTTTAATTATAGTATCCCAGTTAGTTTAGTAAATTCAATAAAGTACTGGTATGCTCATCAGTTTGTAAAAGTTAGATATTTATCTGAATATTTTAGTGAGCGGTTAATCAAGAGTGGTCTTAAGCAAGGTGGAGTAGTGACAGACTTTTTTATTATTTTAATTACATTGACAACCTTATAAGGCCAATCGAGAGTAAAAAATGTGGCTGTAAGTTGGGCATTATCTCTGCGAACCTAGTTGTGTATGTGGATGACATTGTATTGATGGCCCTATCTGTCAAAAGCTTGCAAATGTTAATTGATATTGCAAATGCAGAAATTATTTCCTTGAATTTGAAGTTTAACAAGACAAAAACTAAATGTATAATGTTCAAATCAACTTTTAAGAATAAGAACCCATCATTTTTGTATTAGATAATGAACGTTTGGAATCTGTTGAGAAAATAGGGTATTTGAAGTTTGTTATCTTAAATAAGCTGGGCAGCTCCGAGGGTATAGTTCGAGCTAGAGGAAAAATTCATGCAGAGTTTAATAGTATGTTCAAAGAATTTCACTTTGCCTATACCAAAGTCAAGTAATTCTTATTCAAGCAATACTGACTGCAATATTATGGATGTGACTTATGGTATAATGATAATTAAGAGTTCACGAACTGAGCTAAAACATTTTGCAGTTTGTCACAATAAAGCCGTTAAAAAGATATTAGGACTAAAGTACCATGCAAGTAATCATTATGCCTGTAAGGATGCACGACTACTAATTTTTTAACACTATATAAATTTGATTCATATTCAAACTCGTATTCGGTTGTTCTCAATCTCTATGGTTATATAATGAAGTTAATAGATTTTTTGTTAATAACCTCACAATTATTAAGGGAGATACATGATGTACAGTTCAAAAAATATAATGTTTACAGCTTGCTTGATAATGTCATCGAAGCTTTATTAGCAAAAAAAAAAAAAAATGAAAGTAGGGAGAAGCCATTAAGAATAGCTACGGCATAATGTTAGTAAACTACTCTTAATGTAATTTCAATGACGACCTTTTGTAATTTATTGGTATTTTAAACATGAGTTTTATACTTTTTGAATGGAAGTGTCTTTCTCTTTTCCCTTTAAGGTCGTGTACAATGGTAATTGCTTTACTCTTTACCTTTAATGTTAACCGTTTAAAGTATGAATTTAAAGGGATTTTAAGATATCCTGTTTTTATTTATTGAATATCATTATCTTTTTACATAAGTACTTGACGCTTTAATTTTTTATTCTTTTGACATTATGACATATGTATATATGTTTTTTTTTATTAATTTTATCGACACTTTATGTGTGCTTTTATTTTTGAACGGATTGGAATTATTTCTAGTTGAATAGTAATGCATTATATTCATTTAGATATTAATTGACTTATGCGTAGATATTCTTATCATAGATTTTTCAGTTTATTTGTTTTATGAATCAATCATGTGTGCTTGCGTTTTCAATGGACATTTGATTATTTTTAACGGAATTTGAATGCATGATATACATTTAGATATTTTTGACATAAATGGTATGGTAAGTATTGTAGATCAATGTCTGCCATCGTGATAATGGAATATATATAAATAAGTATATTAAATTTTACTTCAGTATAAGTAATATTTTACGAAATAAAGGCTATTCAATCTATCTATCTTTCCCTTCCCCCCTCTCTCTCTCTCTCTCTCTCTCTCTCTCTCTCTCTCTCTCTCTCTCTCTCTCTCTCTCTCTCTCTCTCTCTCTCTCTCTCTCTCTCTCTCTCTCTCTCTCTCTCTCTCTCTCTCTGTTTCTTGACATGCGATAGAAAGATGAGATCTATATTGACACCGTATTCTCTAAACTTTTCTTATACGCATCAGGAAAATAGATTTCTTTCTCCTTCATTTATTGAAAAAGTTTTTAATTAAGTTATATATTTTAACAGCCTCAATTCATAATACACATTTCATCAAGTAATACCTATATATAGAGTAAATGTATACTAAAGATATTATTTACAAATGCTGAAAAATATGGTGAATTTCTTATATAAATCAGTATTATCATCCGCAACTCTGCTCTTAACTAGTTTTCAAAAGTTTTCTCATTCCAGTTAAACTCAAGTTGAATCTCTTATTACGCAAAATAAAGAGGGAATTAATTTGTTCAAATCTCTTTGTTACCATATCAAAATGTTCAAACTATTCCCATTTGGAAAACTTTAATCATAGTTTCTTTCTTACTAGAAATTAACTGTAAATAGCATTAGGGTTGCAGCATATGAAGGAAAAATATCTGGACGGTAATGTAGAATTAATAATTGTTTATATTTTCTGTTTATTCATCTCATTGTTTTTGTTTCTGTCTCTCTTTATTGTTTAAGCAGAATAGAGAAATTGATTTCTTTACTTTACCTTCACCGGCAGTCAGTTCCTCCATATTTTCTATGACTGATGTTTAGAATATTGTATTGATTCAAATACTGGTTATGGGCAATTATATTTCATTTGTGTACACATATGTTTATTTGAAGTTTTGAAGATTAATGGAGATCAAGAAGGAACCTTTATAAAAGATAAAACTATTATTGGTGTTTGGATATACGAAAAAAATGGAGTAGAGACCTTCAATACTGTGTTCGTAATCCTTTCTATCAGTCAGCACATTCTGTCCTAATTGCTATACACCATCAGTAAAATGGTTACTAATATTTAATGTACCTTCATGACTTATCAGTGTGCAGTAGCTTCGAATCCTGATCATTGGAAGCTATACGGTTTCTTTGCATATGCATTAGGGAAACAGTTGTGTGAGTGTATATATATATATATATATATATATATATATATATATATATATATATATATATATATATATATATATATATATATATATATATAATATACACACAGGGGGCCCTTGTAGAATGCCGTTCCGAGATATGTCGCTTCGCCGTTACCTTGGAGGCCAATTAATCATCAAATTATTAATAAAATAATATTTCGACTAACCTGGCTGGTGTGGTTTGTGAGTGCGGTGGACAAATACACAGCTAGCAATACATTGGTGTTCGTATTTATCAAGCTAATTGATTTATTTAAGTATTTGTTTGTGTATTTGGTTATACTGAAGGATTATACTGAATAAAAAAAAAACATAATACCTGAAAATTAGCCATAAATATGATTTTATGTAGTAAAGTTTATTGAGAGTCATGTAAGAAAAGGGCATCACCCGGCATTAGAAGAGGAAGAAGAACCACAGCTCAATTTACTATTGCTCCCCATTTTGTGCCACGTGTTCATCAGCTCTCTCATTTGTTTTGCAAGTGTTCCCGCATTACTAACATTACTGTGTCTCCCATTCATGTTAGTGATAGTTCTGATGGCAGTGCTATGAAGAAAGAGAGCCATCACCAAGGAAATTAAAATTGAAATAGTACACCTCTTTCAAAAGGGAGAAAGTACTGCGAATATTGCCTGCTAACTTGGACTAGCCCATACGACCATGGCTACGATCATCAAAGACAAAGATCACATCCGTGACCACGTGAAAGGTTCAACTCCTATGATATCCACCGTGATTATTAGGCAGCGTAATCGCCTTATGATAAAGATAGAGAGATTACAAGTGCTTCGGCTTGATGACTAGAATTGACAGTGTATCCCAGTAAGCCTCGTGGTAAGACAGGAAAAGGTGAACAAAATATTTTTGAAACCTTGAAAAGAGAAAATATGAAAGGGGTGCAGGTGAAGAGTTTTTGACTAGTAGGGGCTGGTTTAATCGCTTTAAGACTCGTGCTAATTTCATAACATAAGAGTGCAAGGTGAAGCTGTTAATGGTGATGAGGAAGCAGCAAGAAGGTTTCCTAGTACATTGGCAGAGAATAAGAAAGAGGGGTTATCGTGCTGAACAAGGATTTAACGTGGATTAAGCTGGCTTATTCTGGAAGCGTATGTCTAGTCATACATACATCGCCAGGAGAAGACAGCTCCAGGCCATGAAGTCAGCAAGGAGAGACTGACTTTGCTTTTCGGGGCAAGTGCTGCTGGAGACTGCAAGCTGAAACCCTTGCTTGTTCATTTGACTGAATACTAAAAGGCATTCGTGGGCGTTTGGAAAATCAACTGCCAGCCATCTGGAAGTCGAACAAGAAGGTTTGGATAACCCTTCATGTATATGAGAACTGGTTCTGGAAGCAATTTTTGCCTGAAGCAGGGAGGTACTATGCCTCCAAGGGCCTGCCCATTAAGTTTTTGCTT
>JAXCGZ010010926.1:0-14446 GCA_037179515.1 Halocaridina rubra | reverse complement strand
CAATTATCGCGAAGGTTCGGTTCCGGGACACGGCACGAGACAGGAAAATCCCGGAGTAGGATCAGCCTATATGTACATAGATATTTTAATTTATTTTTACGCTTACACTGTATAAACTGTATAAACCCTCCCTGTACTGGTAACAAACCACCATTTACTTCATAAATAACAGCATGCAAGCATAAATTTATATGACATACTCATGTACATAGGTATTTTACAATTATTTTTACATTTACTGTATAAACCCTCCCTGCACTGTTAAAAAACCACCCTTTACTTTATAAATAACAGCATGCAACGTAAATTTATATGTACGTGATAGGTAAACTTACCGTGAATGAGGTGGTAATGGTTTGTAGACTCTATAGGAAATTATTTTGCAGCCAATAACAGCTTTACGGCTGTTATTCATTGAGGCCAAAATAGCGACCAACATCCGTAAACCTTTTTCCTTCTTTCAGCATATGTAAGAGTTTCACCTTATCTGTTATGGTTAACATCTTCCTTTGCCACTTAGAATCACTACCAGAAGCCTCAGAAGATGAAGGATGCTTGGGAGGCATTGCAGAGGTTGAAAAAAGTGAAGAAAATAAATCACAAGCACAACGTATTAATAAGCACAACATGAACGGCACACACGAGTTAGACTGAACAAGTGAGGCGAGACAATGGAAGATGGTGCAAGCCTTTGTCCGAAACGCTGATAGCGGTATCGTATTTTACATGGTGCAGTACTGTTAGTATTTATGTTTTTTACTATTTTTTACTGTTTTATTATTTTTAGGCTAAGACATGCATTTTTTTATCAATAAAATCATGAAACTACTGGAAATTTTAATATATATGCTAGCTCACGTAGGTGCGACCCCAATACATTGTGCGCTATCGGACATAATTTCACATGATGCAATACTTTACTTTTACTTTTACTTTTTGTGGTTTATACCCTCCTGTAGAACGCTTTGCCTCCTCTCTGGCGGGTCTTAAGTTTATTTAAATGTTCTTTTTTTTTTACTCTTTATCTCTCTCACACCTTGAAAGGCTCATTTATAGTAAAGAGTTCGATATCGTAGCATTTTTTGAATAAGTATGTTTTCAGTTTTTTCTTGAATTTCACCACATCTTCACTGTCTTCGAGCAGCACTGATAATTCATTATATAATCTTGGAGCACTATACTGATAGGTTCTATTACCTATATTTCGATTAGATCTTGGTTCATGCAGTCTATATTTGTCATTTGCATGTCTCACTGTGATGTTTGTTCCAAGTTCAAAAGGGACTAAATACTCGTGTAAGTATTTTGGTTCTCCAGTCTTTAATGTCTTGTAGGTTAGCAAACAGATTTTGTATACAATTCTTGTTTTTATCGGCAGCCAATGCAATTCAATCAGTGTCGGTGTAATTCTTTGACGTCGCTGTGTGCCTTTTATTAATCTTGCTGCTTTATTTTGAATGATCCGAAGTTTTTTTAATAAATTATTGGGCAAACCATAGTAAAGGGAATTGCAATAAGATATATAACTCACAATACTGTGAGTTATGTATCTAAATTTATGTTTTTTACTATTTTTTACTGTTTTATTACTCTTAGGGTAGGAAATACTTGTTTTATCAATAAAATAATGAAAATTTCAATATGTACTATCTTACGTAGGTTCGACCCTTTTCGTTTTCCGAAACGCTGATACTGGTATCGTATTTTACATGGTGTAATACTGCTAGTATTTATGTTTTTTACTAATTTTTACTGTTTTATTATTCTTAGGCTAAGAAATACGTTTTTTTATCAATAAAATCATGAAACTACTGGAAATATAAATATATATGCTAGCTCACGTAGGTGCGACCCCAATACATTGTATGCTATCGGACACTATATCACATGATGCAATACTGTGAGTTATACTGTACGTATATCTAAATTTATGTTTTTTACTATTTTTTACTGTTTTATTATTCGTAGGCTGGGAAATAAATTTTTTTTATCAATTAGATAATGAAATATGTTTTTTCAATAAAAAAATGAAAATACTGAAAATTTTTATTTTTTTAATATTTTAATATTTTTGCATATACCCCCCCAAAAAAAAAAATTTGCAAAAAAAACCCGAGGTATAGTGAATTTGCGAGCCAAGAAATGTGATACAGTGAAGGATCACTGTAATAATAATAACAATAATAATAATAGTAATAATAATAATAAGATCTAAGGAGAATTTTTGGAATAGACATCATGAAAGTAATGCAGAGGTATATTAAAACCCAGTAGAGAGCTGGATATTCATTACACATCTTTTATAATCCCTTCACATCTGACAGGTCATTACACTCTCCATCTCTGTTTCTCTTTACAGCCTGATAAAGGCTGTTTTATTTTATCATTTTTGGCCTGTCCTGGTGTCATAATAAAAAAAAAAAAAAAAAAAAAAAAAAAAAAAATAATAATAATAATAATAATAATAATAATAATAATAATATATATATATATATATATATATATATATATATATATATATATATATATATATATATATATATATATATATATATATTTTTTTAGGTGTTCCTACTTCGCGGAAATTCACCTATCGCGGCCGGTCCCGGAACCGAACCCCCGCGATAAACGAGGGATTACTGTGGGGCGGGCACAATATCAAAGAATAGCCTCACCGTATTCCCTGCGTGTCGTAAAAGGCGACTAAAAGTGGACGGGGCGGGGGGACTAGGAATCCCCCCCCTTGTATCAACCTCCTGCGAGACGTCAAAGACGAAGGGGAGTAGAGGGGAGAATAACTTCTCCCCAAACTCTAGCTTTGGGGTGTCTAAATGTGCGTGGTTGTAGTACGATAGAGAGCAAAAGATGTGAGATTGGATATAAGTTTGGTAAGAGGAGGATGGATGTATTGGCATTGTGTGAGACGAAGATGAAAGGAAAAGGAGAAGTGGCATTTGGTGATGTGACGGGTAGGGTGTCTGGGGTTGAAAGGGGGAGAGCGAGAGAAGGTGTGGCATTATTGCTGAGTGAATGGATGGTAAATCAGGTAGTGGAATGGAAAGAAGTGTCATCTAGGCTGATGTGGGTGAGGGCTAGGATAGGAAGGGAATGTTGGGCTTTTGTTAGTGCATATGGGCCAGGATGTGAGAGAAGTGAGGAAGAGCGGGATGAATTCTGGAATGAGTTAACTAGATGTGTGGATGGTCTGAGTAGAAGGAACTATGTAGTTGTGTTGGGTGACTTGAATGCCAGAGTGGGTGATGGAGAGATAGAAGGTGTTGTAGGAAAGTATGGGGTACCAGGTGGGAATGAGAGTGGCGAGAGACTGTTAGATATGTGTGTGGAGCAAGAGTTGGTGATAGGTAATAGTTTATTTAAGAAGAAGTTAATAAATAAGTATACAAGGATGAGAGTGGCAAATGGAAGAGTGAAAGAAAGAGCATTGATGGATTATGTGTTGGTAGCAAAGAGCATGATTGGTAGAGTGAAAGATGTACATGCATTCAGGGGTGTGGCTGCTGGGATGACTGATCATTTTTTGGTTGAAGCAAAAGTGGTAGTAGCAAAAGAGTGGGGAAATAGTGTGGGGGGATGTAGAAGGGAAATAGTGAAGGTGGAAGAGTTGAAAAAGCCAGAGAAGAGACAGGAATATCAGGACAGGTTGAGAGTGGCATATGACAGGGTGAAAGAAAGAGAAGTTGGGGAGTCAGGGGAGGAATGGGGGTTGATGAAAGAATGTTTTGTGGGACATGCAAGTGATGTGTGTGGAAAGAGGTTTGTTGGAGGTGGCATGAGGAGGGGCAGCGAGTGGTGGAATGAAGGTGGAAGAGAAAAAGAGGGCTTTTGAGGAATGGCTGCAGTGTAAAAGTAGGGAGAAGTATGAAAGATATAGGGAGAAAAATGTGGAAACCAAGTGGAAGGTAGACGAAGAGAAGAGGTTGGCAAATGTTAGGTGGGGACAGGATTTTAGTAGGTCCTATGAGGAGAATAAAAAGAAGTTTTGGAAAGAAGTGAAGAGAGCAAGGAAGGATGAATCGAGGATGAAAGAGATAGTGAAAGATGTGAATGGACAGATGTTAAGAGGGAACGATGCAAGGAAAAGATGGGCAGAATATTTTGAGTGCTTGCTGAATGTTGAGAAAGATAGAGAGGCAGCAATAGTGGCAGTGGGAGGGGTTCAAGGGCCAGTAATGGGAGATGAAAATGAGAGAGAGATTACAAGAGAGGAGGTGAAAAGGGCAATGCATGAAGCGAAAGCAGGTAAAGCACCTGGAATGGATGGTGTGAGAGCGATGTTGAAAGAAGGGGGTGTGACTGCATTGGAATGGTCAGTGAGAGTGTTTAATATATGCTTTATGTTGTCATTGGTGCCAGTGGATTGGGTGATTGCCTGTATAGTGCCCCTATACAAAGGTAAGGGAGATATGTATGAATGCAGTAATTTTAGGGGTATAAGTTTGTTGAGTGTGGTAGGAAAAGTGTATTGTAGGATACTGGTTAATAGGATTAGGGATAAGACAGAATATGTGATCGCGGAAGTGCAGAGTGGTTTTAGGAGAGGTAGAGGTTGTATACATCAGATTTTTATAGTTAGGCAGTTATGTGAGAAATATTTAGCAAAGGGTAAGGATGTATATTTTGCATTTTTGGATCTGGAGAAAGCATATGATAGAGTTGATAGAGAGGCTATGTGGAATGTTTTGAGATTATATGGAATCAATGGTAAATTGTTGCATGCAATGAAGAGTTTGTATGAGGGTAGTAGAGCTTGTGTTAGGGTAGGGAAAGAAGTGAGTGAGTGGTTTCCAGTGAGTGTGGGACTGAGACAGGGATGTGTGATGTCACCATGGCTGTTCAATTTGTATATTGATGGAGTTGTAAGAGAGGTGAATGAGCGAGTGCGTGGTCGAGGTTTGAGAATGGTAGATGGGGATGATAACGAGTGGGAGCTGAATCAGTTGCTGTTGGCAGATGATACTGTGGTGGTGGCAGATTCAGAGGAAAAGCTGTGTCAGAATTTGGAATGGTGTGTGAGAGAAGGAAGCTGCGAGTGAATGTGGGAAAGAGTAAGGTTATGAGGTGTACAAGAAATGAGGATGGCGCTGGATTGAATGTTATGTTGAATGGAGAGACACTTGAGGACGTTAATCAGTTTAAGTATTTAGGCTCGGTTATAGCTGCAAATGGTGGAGTGGAAGCAGATGTGTGTCACAGAGTGAATGAAGGATGTAAAGTGTTGGGTGCATTGAAAGGAGTGATGAAGAATAGAGGGTTGGAAATGAATGTTAAGAAAGTTTTGTATGAGAATGTGGTAGTGCCAACTGTGATGTATGGATCAGAGTTATGGGGTATGAAAGTAAGTGAGAGACGGAAACTAAATGTGTTTGAGATGAAATGCCTGAGGAGTGTGATTGGTGTATCTCGATTGGATAGGGTTAGGAATGAAGTGGTGAGAGCAAGAACGGGTGTGAGGAGAGAAATTGCAGCCAGAGTAGATATGAATGTTCTGAGATGGTTTGGCCATGTGGAAAGGATGGATGATGAAAGGCTGCTGAAAAAGGTGATGAATGCGAGAGTTGATGGGAGAAATGCTAGAGGGAGGCCTAGGTTTGGATGGATGGATGGAGTAAGGAGAGCCCTGAATGATAGGAAGATGGATGTGAGGGAAGCAAGCGAGCGTGCTAGGAATAGGAATGAGTGGCGAGCGATTGTGACGCGGCTCTGATGGGCATCTGCTGTTACCACAGGGCTGCATCTTACAGAGATGGCCCTGTGGTAGGGGCAGTAGGAGGAGCTGGCAGTTGTGAAGCGACACAGGTTGTGGAAGAGCCGGGAGGATGGGCTGTGGCACTCCAGCAGTGCCATCTGAACGGTCGCTAGCTCCCTCGTCATTGCCCATAGAGCAAAGTAATCCCCCTATTTGTTTTCCTTTCTTGATGTCGGCTACCCCCCAATTAAAGGGGGAAACAGCCAAGGTATATGTATATATATATATATATATATATATATATATATATATATATATATATATATATATATATATATATATATATATATATATATATATATATATATATATATATATATATCTATCTATCTATCTATCTATCTATCTATCTATCTATCTATCTATCTATCTATCTATCTATCTATATATATATATATATATATATATATATATATATATATATATATATATATATATATATATATATATATATATATATATATATATATATATGTATTCCCACAACTTAGGAATGAGTTAGCTTCCAGAAGTCCGTTAGTAAGTTGTGTATAGGTAAAAAAATAAGTGTTATAAGCTACATAAATATGCAGTACTGTACAGTACTTAGGCTACAACATAAACAAAGTATACAGCATTAATGAATTTTAATACAGTAATAATAATATAATAATAAAGTACAGTACAGTTATACATACATTAATGCATGGGTAGATGATGGGTAGGTTTTTGTTCGTATCTGCGGATGTTCATAGCTCGGCTGTTCGTAAGTAGGGGAGATTTTGTATGTACATACCAGAGGTAAACCAGTTTCCCCATTTGCTACCAATTCCCATCTCCTGTCAGATGTATTGTGGAGAGAGCCAATTATAAGGGAAGGTAGAATTGGCATCCCTAATTTCTCTATACTGTACCTCTATATACCTTTATAACAAGGTATATAAGTCTTAAAGACTTTGGATGTACTATTCGTTTTAAAAGCCAATAAGGTTACAGATATCCCAAAATATATTTTGAACCTGAAGCTACATTCCAGTTAAAGCTAGCAAGGTAGTCACAATGAACAAACTAATATACAGGTATCTAGCAGAGATATACAGGATTAGTGTGAATTTAATCAACACGTTCATTAGCGGTTAGAAAGCTCAAACTACCCTTCAATAGCTCAGTGCATACCACATCAGGTTCCAACACAAGAGGTTTTGAATTCAAGTTCACAAAGCATCATGCACAGCATTTCTTCACCACAGCCAGCCAGCTGTATTTGAAATGGAGTGATCAGTGGCATCCTTTGATGTGGTAATCTTTGTCAACTCCATACAGCCAACAAGTACACAATTAAAAAGTGGGGTGAATTGTGGAACTATATTTTCATAAATGCGAGCTTAGATTTGCATAAAAAAACTACATGTACAACTTACCAAATATTTTACAGCTTCCAATAGCAGGGCTCTCCCCTCAAGAGTATCATAATCACCGACAATCCAAGTTGTCAGAGGACGAACAAAGGGTTCATTTTTGGTGGCGATGTAATGACAGGAATTAGCTAAAGTAGCTGTCATCTCAGGAGCTTTGAGATTCAAAAAAGCTTCAACAGTTAAGTGACTCAATTCTGAGTGATTCACTCCCGTGAAGTCTATGTACGTTGAAGTTTTTGTGCTCAGGATTCTTTCATTTAATCTACAATGAAATGGATACAAAATACATATCTTAGATCATAAGTCCACTTACTGCATTACTAAGCATTTGTTATCATTTGTAATGACTCAATTCCCTTCATTACTGCACTGCAAACTACTGAGCTTAGTGCAAAATTAAGTCTCCAGATATAATAATAATAGAACTCAGAAGCATGGTGTAAAAAACTTTTCTTAATGCAGCTAACAAATTATGAAGTTTTCATCACTTGGTTCATTTTTATCTAATTAAAGTAAAAAAAAATCTATTGAATTGATTTATAAAAAGCTGTCTGGAATAGGGAATAATCTGGCTAATGAGTATAAAATTTTCAATTTTCTTTTCCTATTTGGATATTGTAGCTTCTTTTGCATATTTTACAACTCTTTCCAAAGATCAAATAAAACGCTCTAGGTAAAGACACAGTCTACATAGTGAAGAGATTTATTATAATAGTCCTGAATATTTATTTAGGATAAGACACGGCTACAATAACATTCACTTCTACACAGCTATACTTAAGCAAATCAGTCTGAGGAGATGAAGCAGATTCCAAAATTAAATCATATACAATCTAATAAAAGCAATTGCAAGTATAAAATCATGCAAAAAAGAGAATCTATTAAGGGAAAAAGTACTAATGTAACTCAAAACATTTGAAGGCTTCAAGAGATAGGCAAAAACACAGGCATTGTTAAAGTTAGAACAAATGATAAAATAGAAATCTATATTACGCTTTAGATAAAGAGAAGTAAAGAGTTAAGTTTACAGAAACCTACATTAAGTGTTGGGGTTATAAATAACCTACAGCATTTGTTACTAAAAAACAAATTATTGAACAATAATATGTAAACTTCGATTTTAATTTCTTATTTTAGGGGAAAAGAGTGAATAACGAAATAGTAAACATAGCATGCCTGCAGGAAAGGAAAAGACATTTTGCACTTGTATTTTTAGCATATTGTTTTAGCCAGCTAAAAGAAGCAAGCAGTAAGTGGTAATAAGAACTGTACAAAATACTGTACCTAGGCATGATGTTAGGTAAGGACATCAGCCAATCAACAACATCGTGCCTATCATCCAGTTCCCCTTTGTAAACAGCACGTTGCAAGGACTGGGTGGTACGCATGATCTCCATCAAGACAACCTCTTCAAATTCATCAACATTAAGATGCTTTTCTGGTAAGAGGACACCATTCATTAACGCCTGTAAATAAAACTTTCATTAACTATCATTCCTAATCCCTGGTGCTCGGAAATAATGTCATAATAGACGAATAAAAGGAATACGGAGTAATGCATGGGCATGTTTATCTTCCTATACTTTTTCTTAATGCAAAATGCCCTGTGCTTCCCTTCTGTTGCACAGCTGTGGCCCCATTGCTAGCTTCAAGGATACAGTATCATATAAAAAAATAAAATTAGATTCCCTTACCAATGACCTAAAGCTAAGAAGTCTTACAATACTTTAAAGAAATATATTTACAAATCTAAAAATTGCTACTGAAAGATTTCTTCAATGATGAAGCCATCTTCTGGAGTGGGTGCCATGAACAATGAACAACAGCCCGAAGATAAGTAAAATTTTCATATCTAAAGAACAGTATTTAAAGAGGTTAGAAACAGCTACCTAACTTTGTTATCATACACGAAATCTTATAAAGTCTAGTAGAATGGTCATAATCCAAGAATAAATACAAGACAATATACATTATATGTCTCAATATCTTCTCTACTTCAACTGTTCACCCCTAGGTGAGAAATCAACCTCCCAAAAATATTCTGTAATTTATATATTTTCAATAATAAAAAATTCATCAACTGCACTTGGAGCTATAAATTATTTATGATTCTTGCAAAATGACATTTTCCTACTGCACATTTTTTGAACCAGTTTTCAGTGGCTCCCCACTACAAGTACTGTATATAAGAGTGACAAAAGTAATACCTTTAGCTTTGCAAGTTCCACCCAATATAGGGCATCAGCACAAAGCCACTCAAAGGATAATGAGAAATTCATGTGTCAGCAGCTACATTAGAGGAAAAAGATCACAATAGAAAACAAGGATAAAGCTAAAAGCTGAAAATATGAGATCGAATATACAATAGATGGAAGGTTGCACATTTCACTTTTATTGCCCGAGGAACAACCAAAGTCGCTAAATCCATACGAATCATGCCAATGAAACTCTTGGACAAGTATTCATATGAATATCATGAGTAGAAAAAGCAGCAAATACATGCAGCTTCATAACATCTAAATTTGGGTTGCATGATACACAGATATGAGGTAAGGATGGGTAAGGTCTACTGAAACCCTTGCAACTACATTTCCTTCATTACAAATGCGACCACCTTCCTAATTTCAGCATGCAATGGCACATTTTATGAATGATCTGCAAAATAACTCAATGTCACAAACTCCACCAGGAAATGAATAAAAAGCAGGAGGAACTGTCAATACAAAATTAATCATTTTTATATTTCAACAAGACATCATCTGTATATGAAACTAAGAAAGGTGATAAATATCCTTATTGTCAGGGATTCAAAGATAATATTACACAGTTGTATATGTAGTGAACATTACTAGGTGATAGCTATTAATACCTGCTTCTTCAATGAATTTCATGGCTATGGTAAATGTGTTATCTGATGGCTACTGTTAATACTATCTTTTTCAATAGTCCTGCAAAATGGCAAAAACAGTATGCAGAATCTTGTCACAACAACAAAGAATACATCACCTGAGGGTAGCTGTTAATACCAGCTTTTTCAATGAAGTCCTGGGCTAACATTCGGCCAACATCATAATCGGAGTCTTCTCCAAAAATATCTTCCAAGTCAATACTAGGATATCTCTTCTTGAAATGCTGAGTCACATCATCTACAGTTATATCATCACCTTCAACATTTGCATAGACCTGTAAGATATTCACATTTTCATTCTCCTTCTTCCCTCATGATGCATAAAGTAATTGTCATCTTGTTTAATACGTGGTGTCATTCTGAAGAATCTATTAGGATGGCCATAGCCATACGAATTAAAGGAAAGGCATGAAACCTTGCTTTTCATTTCTCCTGGTTAATTTTGGCATGCAAAATAATTCAAAGAGGAGAAAAATGCTAATTCCTGCTCACACACTCATTTAAATCATAATTAAGTAATATATCTAATAAAAAAGGTACAGTAGCATTGAAGTTTTATTGCACATCTCCAAAACTCTTCCCTTGATCAAAAGATCAAAAAACATTATACTAGTATGTAAAATTAGTTAATTCTATTCAATACTGTATCTAAGGACGTAATTAAGCTTTATAAATCAAAACTCCTACGTGAATTAATTTATTTACTTTGAAGATCTTCACTTTTGTTTATAACATCATGAAGATTCACAGATCTACCAAGGAAACAAGACATATAAATTTCTCATTGAATTTCATCGGGTATGCCTTGTAATAACTCATGCATTTTTCTTTAATACTTGTTCATATTGGATGAGTCTGTCAAAGATGCTAGAGTATAAATAAAATATTGACAATTTTAGTCATCAATAAGCATTAAATAATAAGGCATTGCATTTCCAATAAAACATTTCATTGCCAAAATAGATACAAGAAAGGGTAAGAATACTCAGCTCAGCTGTGTCCCTACTTTCTTAAACAGTGGACACCTTGCTGGCTTCCACAAGATAAGGTGTCAAACTAAAGAAAAAAAATATGAAAAACCTCTCTTCTCACCTCTGTTAAAAACTGGAGCGCTTTATAGTTAGCATCCTCCCGACCTTCAAAATGCAAGGTCACGTAGTTAAAAGCACAGAGCAAAGCAATTCCTGGGTCATCAAATCCCCGAAGTGTCTGATCTGATGTTACTGCCAAAACCACTCCCAGGCGCACAGGAGCATTATGGGTGATAAAACTTTCAATCAGTTGCAGCAAAGATGCTGTCAGTGCTTTGTTTGGTTCAGCAATTATTACCTAAAGGAAAAAATAAATTTATTTTACAATATTTTTTCGAGTAGCCATGACTGCTGAAGCTAGTATGGTAGCTGCAAATAATACAAAAGAACTAAGGGGAAAAAACTTCAACATACTCTGTCCCTCTTGCCTCTTTTCTAAATAATTTTTTAGAAAGAAAAACATTAGGCAAAGGAGGAAGGAATGCTGAGCACTACTCCCTTAGCTACTTAAAAAGCATCTTATCAAAAGAAGGGGCTATATATGTGAAATTTTTGCCCCCCCCCACATCAAATATAATATAAATAAATTTCTGTATACACATAGTTCTCAGAATAACGCCTAGATAGGTTCTCAGAAGTGACGGGTAAATGGAAAATTGCGTGAAAAAACGAGTCATTTTCCATAGGAAACAATGATAAAGGGCAAAGATAACTTCCACAAACTTACATAGACACACTATGCCAAAGATATAAGATAAGTAAAACATATTTTAGAAGTCCATAACAAAGCAGAAAGACCTGTAGTTATTTATATTACCATGCAAATAGTGTACAGTATAAAAGATATACAGATTTACTGTACAGTAAACAAATTAATGCACTCTATTATGCGGTAGGCAACAGGCATGCACTGGGACATGCATGGTGGCCAGTGTTGCCAGATAAAGTGGATGTTTTTATTTTCAAATGTATTGTACATTTGAAGATATATATTAATTACACGATGGTAGTACTGTAATTTAAATAAAAATGTACTTCATCTTTAATATACTTGAAAGAACTTACCAGCTTACATGAATATTTTTTATATTTATAATTTCTCTCATTCATGTATTCTGGCACCACTGATGGTGGCGGTGAGCACGAGGATGCAAATGTTTTGCCGCCTCCGTATCAACTGATGCAACCTCGCACGCTATTGTATGGAAAATTTGTGTGCTGTTTGTTCTTAATGCTTTTTTTCAATTTTCTTCATGATATTTGATTGCATTAAGCGGTATAAGAGGAGGAGGATGCGGGAGAATGAACCTCTATCGGCAAACGTTTTGTTACACTTCCGTATCAGCTGATGCACCCTTGCATGCTATAGCTCTGGAGATATTATATTGAAACTTTGTTTGCCATGTGTTCTTAATGCTTTTTTTCAATTTTCTTCATAATATCCGATCGCATTAAGAGGTAGAAAAGGAGGAGGATGTGGGAGAACGAACCTCTATCGGCAAACATTTTGCTATTTACGTATCAGCTGATGCACCCACGCATGGTATTTTCCTAAAGATATTATATCAAAAATTTGTTTGCTGTTTGTTTTTAATGCTTTTTTTTAAAATTTTCTTCATAATATTTGATCGCATCTAGCGGTAGAAGAGGAGGATGATGAGGGGCAACGAACCTCTATCGGCAAACATTTTGCTACTTCCGTATCAGCTGATACACCCTTGCACGCTATTTCCCTGACGACATTATATTGAAAATATGTTGGCTGTTTGTTCTTAATGCTTTTTTCAATTTTCTTCATAATATTCGATCACATTAAACGGTAGAAGAGGAGGATGGCGGAAAAGTGCCTCTGAGGCAGTCGATATTTTACTAAAATTAATATATTTTTTTTTTTCATGGGAGTTATTTGCGAATTTTGTATATTTTTACTATTAGTTTTTAGGGGAGTTATTGCAATTTCGCTGATAAATAAAAAGCGGAAAAAACGAACACGGTGTATATACAGTATATATATATATATATATATATATATATATATATATATATATATATATATATATATATATATATATATATATATATATATATATATATATATATATATATATATATATATATATATATATATATATATATATATATATATATATATATATATATATATATATATATAAATATATATATATATATATATATATATATATATATATATATATATATATATATATATATATATATATATATATATATATATATATATATATATATATATATATATATATATATATATACCAACACTCCCCAACTTACGAATGAGTTAGGTTTCAAAAGTTCGTTTGTACGTAGAATTGTTCGTAAGCTACGTTTAGGTAAAAAAAAATACTGTACAATACATACATATGCAGTGCTGTACAGTACTTAGGCTAAAGTCACTTATCTACTACATAAAACATAAAGTATACTGTATAAACGAATTTTGATTCAGTAATAATTATGTAATAATATAGTACAGTACAGTAAAACACACATTAATACTCAGTTGTTCGTAAGTAGGGGAGCTTCAGTGTGTGTGTATATATATATATATATATATATATATATATATATATATATATATATATATATATATATATATATATATATATATATATATATATATATATATATATATATATATATATATATATATATATTAACACTACTAAACTGTTTACATACTGTCTAAAATGGTAGGACATGCCCATTAAATAAAACAACAAAAATATATACTGTACAGTATATATATATATATATATATATATATATATATATATATATATATATATATATATATATATATATATATATATATATATATATATATATATATATATATATATACAGTAATCCCTCGCTATATCGCGGTTCACCTATTGCGGATAAAAAAAAAAAAAATTATTGTGACACCAGGATGGGCCAAAAAATTATAAAATAAAACAGCCTTTATCAGGCTGTAAAGAGAAACAGAGATGGAGAGTGTAATGACCTTTCAGATGTGAAGGGATTATAAAAGATGTGTAATGAATGTCCAGCTCTCTGCTGGGTTTTAATATATCTCTGCATTACTTTCATGATGTCTATTCCAATAATTCTCCTTAGCTCTTATTATTATTATTATTATTATTATTATTGGCAACAATACTTTTCCTTTGATGATGATTGTGGAGATTATTATCATTATTATTATTATTATTATTATAATGGAATCATCATGGTTTGTACATCTGTTGGTTTACTTACTTTAATAACTGTGTACAGTGCCCCTCCCTAGTTGGCTGGGACAAAGAGAGTGCGGGGGGTTGGG
>JAXCGZ010010925.1:0-14489 GCA_037179515.1 Halocaridina rubra | reverse complement strand
GGCAGATATAAGCTATAAGGTTGGATTACTTTTAACCTTCTGTGGTGTAGTAGTAGCGCCTTGACTTAGTAATCATAAGTCCTAGGTTCGAGTCCCTGTCGGGGTAAAAAATGATTCATGTTTTCACATATGTAATGTGCTTATTTGTATTTCATGGCCCGAATGAGATTGGGAATTGAATTAAATGCTAAAATGAAGCCAGGAGTGAGGTTGGGGAATCTGTAATATGAACATAGTGGCATTCAGATAGAATGCGTTCATTCCTAAGTATAGCAAATATAAGCTATAAGGTTGGATTCCTTTTAACCTTCTGTGGTGTAGTGGTAGCGCCTTGACTTAGTAATCATAAGTCCTAGGTTCGAGTCCCAGTCGGGGTAAAAAATGATTCATGTTTTCACATATATAATGTGCTTATTTGTATTTCATGGCCCGAATGAGATTGGGAATTGAATTAAATGCTAAAATGAAGCCAGGAGTGAGGTTGGGTAATCTGTAATATGAACATAGTGGCATTCAGTTAGAATGCGTTCATTCCTAAGTATAGCAGATATAAGCTATAAGGTTGGATTCCTTTTAACCTTCTGTGGTGTAGTGGTAGCGCCTTGACTTAGTAATCATAAGCCCTAGGTTCGAGTCCCGGTCGGGGTAAAAAATGATTCATATTTTCACATATGTAATGTGCTTATTTGTATTTCATGGCTCGAATGAGATTCGGAATTGAATTAAATGCTAAAATGAAGCCCCGAGTGAGGTTGGGGAATCTGTAATATGAACATAGTGGCATTCAGTTAGGATGCGTTCATTCCTAAGTATAGCAGATATAAGCTATAAAGTTGGATTCCTTTTAACCTTCTGTGGTGTAGTGGTAGTGCCTTGACTTAGTAATCATAAGTCCTAGGTTCGAATCCCTTTCGGGGTAAAAAATGATTCATGTTTTCACATATGTAATGTGCTTATTTGTATTTCATGGCCCGAATGAGATTGGGAATTGAATTAAATGCTAAAATGAAGCCACGAGTGAGGTTGGGGAATCTGTAATATACATAGTGGCATTCAGTTAGAATGCTTTCATTCCTAAGTATGGCAGATATAAGCTATAAGGTTGGATTACTTTTAACCTTCTGTGGTGTAGTAGTAGCGCCTTGACTTAGTAATCATAAGTCCAAGGTTCGAGTCCCTGTCGGGGTAAAAAATGATTCATGTTTTCACATATGTAATGTGCTTATTTGTATTTCATGGCCCGAATGAGATTGGGAATTGAATTAAATGCTAAAATGAAGCCAGGAGTGAGGTTGGGGAATCTGTAATATGAACATAGTGGCATTCAGATAGAATGCGTTCATTCCTAAGTATAGCAAATATAAGCTATAAGGTTGGATTCCTTTTAACCTTCTGTGGTGTAGTGGTAGCGCCTTGACTTAGTAATCATAAGTCCTAGGTTCGAGTCCCAGTCGGGGTAAAAAATGATTCATGTTTTCACATATATCATGTGCTTATTTGTATTTCATGGCCCGAATGAGATTGGGAATTGAATTAAATGCTAAAATGAAGCCAGGAGTGAGGTTTGGTAATCTGTAATATGAACATAGTGGCATTCAGTTAGAATGCGTTCATTCCTAAGTATAGCAGATATAAGCTATAAGGTTGGATTCCTTTTAACCTTCTGTGGTGTAGTGGTAGCGCCTTGACTTAGTAATCATAAGCCCTAGGTTCGAGTCCCGGTCGGGGTAAAAAATGATTCATATTTTCACATATGTAATGTGCTTATTTGTATTTCATGGCTCGAATGAGATTGGGAATTGAATTAAATGCTAAAATGAAGCCCCGAGTGAGGTTGGGGAATCTGTAATATGAACATAGTGGCATTCAGTTAGGATGCGTTCATTCCTAAGTATAGCAGATATATGCTATAAAGTTGGATTCCTTTTAACCTTCTGTGGTGTAGTGGTAGTGCCTTGACTTAGTAATCATAAGTCCTAGGTTCGAGTCCCTTTCGGGGTAAAAAATGATTCATGTTTTCACATATGTAATGTGCTTATTTGTATTTCATGGCCCGAATGAGATTGGGAATTGAATTAAATGCTAAAATGAAGCCACGAGTGAGGTTGGGGAATCTGTAATATACATAGTGGCATTCAGTTAGAATGCTTTCATTCCTAAGTATGGCAGATATAAGCTATAAGGTTGGATTACTTTTAACCTTCTGTGGTGTAGTAGTAGCGCCTTGACTTAGTAATCATAAGTCCTAGGTTCGAGTCCCTGTCGGGGTAAAAAATGATTCATGTTTTCACATATGTAATGTGCTTATTTGTATTTCATGGCCCGAAAGAGATTGGGAATTGAATTAAATGCTAAAATGAAGCCAGGAGTGAGGTTGGGGAATCTGTAATATGAACATAGTGGCATTCAATTAGAATGCGTTCATTCCTAAGTATAGCAGATATAAGCTATAAGGTTGGATTCCTTTTAACCTTCTGTGGTGTATTGGTAGCACCTAGACTTAGTAATCATAAGTCCTAGGTTCGAGTCCCGGTCGGGGTAAAAAATGATTCATGTTTTCACATATGTAATGTGCTTATTTGTATTTCATGGCCCGAATGAGATTGGGAATTGAATTAAATGCTAAAATGAAGCCACGAGTGAGGTTGGGGAATATGTAATATGAACATAGTGGCATTCAGTTAGAATGCGTTCATTCCTAAGTATAGCAGATATAAGCTATAAGGTTGGATTCCATTTAACCTTCTGTGGTGTAGTGGTAGCGCCTTGACTTAGTAATCATAAGTCCTAGGTTCGAGTCCCGGTCGGGGTTAAAAATGATTCATGTTTTCACATATGTAATGTGCTTATTTGTATTTCATGGCCCGAATGAGATTGGGAATTGAATTAAATGCTAAAATGAAGCCACGAGTGAGGTTGGGGAATATGTAATATGAACATAGTGGCATTCAGTTAGAATGCGTTCATTCCTAAGTATAGCAGATATAAGCTATAAGGTTGGATTCCTTTTAACCTTCTGTGGTGTAGTGGTAGCGCCTTGACTTAGTAATCATAAGTCCTAGGTTCGAGTCCCGGTCGGGGTAAGAAACGATTCATATATATATATATATATATATATATATATATATATATATATATATATATATATATATATATATATATATATATATATATATATATATATATATATATATATATATATATATATGTATATATATATATATATATATATATATATATATATATATATATATATATATATATATATATATATATATATATATATATATATATATATATATATATATATATATACATATATTTATATATATATATATATATATATATATATATATATATATATATATATATATATATATATATATATATATATATATATATATATATATATATATATATATATATATATATATATATATATATATATATATATATATATATATATATATATATAGATATGTATATATATATATATATATATATATATATATATATATATATATATATATATATATATATATATATATATATATATATATAGTATATATATATATATATATATATATATATATATATATATATATATATATATATATATATATATATATATATATATATATATATATATATATATATATATATATATATATATATATATATATATATATATATATATATATATATATATATATATATATATATATATATATATATATATATATATATATATATATATATATATATATATATATATATATATATATATATATATTTACATGTATATATATATATATATATATATATATATATATATATATATATATATATATATATATATATATATATATATATATATATATATATATATATATATATATATATATATATATATATATATATATATATATATATATATATATATATATATATATATATATATATATATATATATATATATATATATATATATATATATATATATATATATATATATATATATATATATATATATATATATATATATATATATATATATATAATATATATATATATATATATATATATATATATATATATATATATATATATATATATATATATATATTCATATACACATGCCTCTATTTACCTTATAAGGGAGGTGGCCAAGCCAAGATATTCGCATTCTCCCCGATCCACACATACCTCAGTTACTTTTCTCAGCTCCCTTTGATAAAAGGTTTCCATATGTCCCCCACTTCCACCATGCTTGGGCAACCCACAAGGTAGGTGGACAAGGATATTCTACAATGTGGCACAACAGCCACATCTGCTTTGCCCCCACATCTTCATGACATGGCAACTCCCTCACTTTCGTCTACTAAAGTTCACTGAGCTAGCAATTGCGAGAAATCCCTTTGGGTCTCACCATAAATGCGCAATCTTCCTCCACTCATTCCTATCTCTTACACGCACTCTTCCCTGTTCCACTGACATCCACATGCATTCAGTGCTGTTTTCATTCCATCCATCCATATCATTCTAGGTTTCCTTCTTGACCAAACTCCAATCACTTCTGCATTCCACACTCTCTTCACTATTCTTTCATCACTCATCCTTTCCATATGTCCAAACCATCTCAATGTTCTCTGATCTAATTTATCAGACAGTTTCAATCAAACACCCGTTCTCTGATGGACATCCTCATTTAGTGCTCTATCTTTTCTAGATTCACCAGTCAATTTTCCTCTCAAACATCTCATCTCCATTACATATAGTTTGTTCCTTTCATCCTCTCTTGCATCCCAAGCCTCTGCTCCTTACAATGCTGAAGGCACAATCACACCATATATCCTTCTCTTTTCAATCCACCTAGACATTTACTCGCTTCCTTCACACTGTGATTTACCTTTACATCCACTCGTCCACTCCCTGATACATGTGATCCCTGATACTTAAAACTCTCAACTTCTTCAAACAACTTCCCATTCACTCCTACATTAAATCTGCAGACATTAACACTCCTCGTGCATCTTGTGACTTTACTTTTACCAATATTCACCCGTATCTTCCTTCTTTCACGCACACTAATGATTCAATTCATTTTCAGTATCAGCCACCAGTACAGGATCATCTGCAAATAGCAACTGACTCGATTTCCACAACCTGCCATCCTCACCCTTTAGTTCCAAGCCTCTGTCTAATACTCTTTCTTTTACTTCCCTTACCACTCCATCCATATACACATTAAACATCCATGGCGGCATTACACGACTTTGACGTAAACCTACATTCACCGCAGTCCAATCACTCATACCTATTCCAACTCTCAATCATGCTCTACTATTCATGCAAAAATTCTTCACCGCATTTAACAAACTTCCACGTGTTCCATGCAGCCGCAATACATTCCACGACCCCTCTCTATCTTCCTTGTCATACTCTTTCTCTAAATCTATAAAGGCCCAAAAACTGCCCCTACCTTTCTCCAAGAACTTCTCACACACCTATCTTACCGCAAACACCTGATCCACACAACCTCTTCCTCTCCTGAACCCACACTGTTCTTCCCCAATCAATCTTTCAGTACCTTTCCTAATTATCTCGATTAACACACACACACACACACACACACACACACACACACACACACACACACACACACACACACACACACAGAGGTATGCAAAGCGCTGATGGATTTAGATGTTCATAAAGCTACAGGTCCTGATGACATATCCCCTCATGTGCTTAAAAAATGCGCAAACACAATATCAGTGGCACTAAGTATCATATTTAAGGAGTCATTGGAGTCGGGGGAGATTCCAAGATGCTGGAAACAAGCAAATGTGATACCTATCTTCAAAAAGGGAAGGAGGGATACGGCTCTGAACTATAGACCAGTTTCCTTGACCAGCATAGTTTGCAAAGTTATGGAGAAACTACTAAGGAAACATATCTCTCTTCACTTGGAATCCTTCAACTTTTTGTCAGTGAGGCAACATGGCTTCAGAGAAGGAAGATCAACAGTAACAAACTTATTAGAATTTTATGATGAGGTAAGCCAAATCTTACAGGAAAGAGAGGGCTGGGCAGATTGCATATTCCTAGACTTCCAGAAAGCGTTTGACACTGTTCTACATGGGAGACTTATTAGGAAGCTGCAATCAATGGCTAGAATAGGTGGAAATGTCTTGGAATGGATAAAAACTTACTTAGAAGGAAGGGAACAGAGGGTTAGAGTAAGACACTCAGTGTCTGAATGGAGAAGAGTTAGTAGTGGAGTTCCACAGGGTTCAGTTTTAGGGCCACTTTTGTTCCTTGTATATGTAAATGACCTACCAGAGTCTGTAAATTCATTCATGAATATGTTTGCAGATGATGCAAAGATTGTGAAGAAAGTAAAAAACGAGAACAATGGTAGAGAACTTCAGGAGGATCTAAATAATCTGCATGAGTGGTCAGAAAAGTGGCTAATGAAATTCAATACCTCAAAATGTAAGGTAATGAGAATGGGTACAAGTGCAAGAAGGCCCAAGCTTGACTACTCGGTGGCTGGAGTACAACTTCAGGAGACAGAAAATGAGAGAGATCTAGGAGTAAACATATTGGCAGATTTGTCTCCAGAAATACATATAAATGGCGTAGTAAGGGCAGCATATGCATTCTTATCAAATGTAAGGGTAGCCTTCAGGCACATGGACAAGGAAATGTTCAGAAATATTTATGTAACCTATGTGAGGCCAAAACTCGAATATGCAGCCCCCTTTTGGAATCCGCACTTGAAAAAGCACATAGCTAAGCTTGAAAAAGTTCAAAGACATGCCACAAAACTGGTGCCAGAAATACGCAATCTCGGTTATGATGAGAGGCTGAGGGAATTAGACTTGCCATCACTCGAAGCTAGAAGAGTAAGGGGGGATATGGTGACAGTCTTTAAATTCCTTCATGGTTATGATAGAGTGGATAGGGATCGATATTTTGATATGGCTGGCTCTAGAACTAGAGGTCATAGTTTGAAGCTTCGGAAGAAAACTTGTTTGCAGGATGTAAGGAAATACTTTTTCAGTGTAAGAGTAGTTGATAATTGGAATTCGCTAAGCGAGGAGGTAGTTAATGCTACCTCAATCCATAGTTTTAAGGACAGGTATGATAAGTATCACTAAGTCTAAAAATGGAACCGATCAGGAGACGGGAAGATACGAGCTTTGGGCTCTTTCCCGTAAACACAATTAGGTAATCACAATTAGGTAATCACCGCGTTCAGTGACACACGGAATTGCTCCTCTTAAATTTTAAAGTTTCGAGTGACTAAAGTGCTTAGTGGAAAACTTTACCATAATTTCCAAAAATCTGAAATCGTGCAGAGTATTGTGAGTACAAAAACTATTTGTTGTAAGGCGAGACTGTTCATATTAAAGGAAAAAATTGAGAACTTTTTCGTGAGGAAGAGAGAGAAGCTACCGTCCAGTTTCTGCCTTGAGGGAAATCTAGAAGAGTTGCCAGACGTGGAGCCTCACACCACATTACCTAATTTTTTGTGTAAACTGGGGAAAGCTCTTAAGCCGTTTTACCTGATCCTGTGGTTCTATATATTGTTAAAAACAGTATCCTTCCCATTTATATTAACTAGTTAGTTAGTTTGATACACGAAAAAATTGAATAATAAAAGTTGCCAAGTAGTACAGCAGTCCTATTTTCTATATTCTGTGAGAGGGAGAACATAAAAATGAAGCCATCTCTGTCCCAAACCTCTCCCACCCATGGGTCGGGAGAAGGGGTAGTCATCAGAGGACTTAAACAGAGAATCAAGAAGTTAGAGGATGATAAAATTCGGAATATGGATGGAGAAATGAAAGAGAATGAAACACTCAGAGAACAAATAAGATCTTTGGAGGAAGCAAATAAAGCACAAGGGCAGGAGAGAAAGGAACTAGAAAAAAGAATAAAGAAGCTGGAAGGGGAAAAGAGTCAACTAGAATCTAGAATTTCTAATCAAGAAGATAAAAACAAACAGCTAAATGACAACCTAAAGGAATTAGATGTTAGTTCACTGCTATCTTCTGAGAGAGACGAGATTGCTGCTTGGAATGTTCAGATTAAGGAAAACATTGAACAGTTCAGAAAAGAGTTCCAGGAGCTGAATATGGAAAATGATGCCATGAAAACGTCCTTTGCTGATGCACTAAAGGGGAATGTGGCAGTAAAAGAGGCTGTAAAGGTGGTGGCACTGGAAAACATACAAACAGTTGACTATAAAGAGACAGTAATAAAAAAAATGAAAGATGTTGTGATGGAAAGGGCAAACCCACTCATCAGACAGGCACTTGATAAGGAGAAGACAGTGGTAATCTCAGGCATAAGTGAATCCCAGGAGCCAACATGGCAGGGGAGACTTGAAGAAAATAAAGCTAGGGTTGTAGACCTGATAAGAAAGCTTGGAGTAGTATGTGGTCCTGAGGATATTGTAAACATACACCAACTAGGTAAATATTCGAAGGAAGGAAAGCCGAGACCAACAAAAGTAACCTTTGAGAGAGGGGAGACATGTAGGGAAATATTGTTGAGAAAAAAAAGTCTAAAAGACCTTCAAGAATGCAAAGAAGTGTTCATTAGACGATACAGAACACAGGAAGAGATGGGAAAGATCAAAAACTTGTTGCAAGAGGCAAGAAGGTTAAATGATGAAAGAAATGAAGAAGAGAAGAAAAATTTTCGTTACGGAATACTTCCAGACAAAGGGGAGATAAAGAAGATAATGACAGAAGATCAGGGGATGGGGCCTCATTAAGATTGTTATACACAAATGCTGATGGATTAGCTGGTAAGGCAGTAGAATTAAAAGATAGGATTCACAACAGTAAGGCAGATATAGTAGCAATTACAGAGACTAAGTTGAGTGAGGACATAAACAGTGTCACAGTTTTTCCTAAGGGCTTCAGAATACTAAGGGTCGAAAGATCTGAGAGGACTGGTGGAGGGATAGCACTGCTCATAAGTGAGAGGATTCAAGTTGAAGAGATAAACTTGGCTATAGAAAGTGAGTTCAGGGAATTTCTTGTTGCTCGCATAAATACTGGGTCAGAGAGCATTATAATAACTGTTGTATACAACCCACCAAGGAACCAAAATAGGCTTGAAATTTATGAGGAAAGTCATATAGGTACGATTGAAGTCATAAACTCAGTTGTTAACATGGCGCGGGAGAAAAAATGTAGGATTTTGATTATGGGAGACTTTAATCATAAAGAGATAGATTGGATAAATCTTGACCCACACAGTGGTGAGGACTCCTTTGGGGCAAGATTCCTAGATTGCGTACAAGGGAATTTCCTACACCAACATGTAATGGAACCAACAAGAGCCAGGGGTGGGGATGAGCCATCACTACTTGATCTGGTGTTCACAGATAATGTGTTGGATATTGAAAATATTGAGTATGAACCACCAATTGGAAAGAGTGACCACTGTGTGTTGTTGATGGAGTATATCATTGAAGACATTCTTCCTGAGAGTAGAGGCACTGAGGACATGAGGAGGAACTATCAGAAAGGAGATTACATCAAAATGAATGAGCTTTTTGCAGTTATTGACTGGAGAACCTTATTTTACAACAAATCTGTACAAGAAATGTATGACATCTTTTGTGAGAAATATGGGAAGATAGTAGATTGCTGACGAGAAAGAGGGAAAAAAAAAAAAAAAAAAAAAAAAAAAAGAGAAAAACTTCTAATTTACCTTCACACAGAATTTTTATATCTCCATATAAGTGCTATTTAGTGACTCAGTTTGTCTCCTTTCTGGTAACACACATCTTAACTTAAAAACTTGACCATGGTAATTTACGTATAAAAAGAAAAAGAAAAACAAAAGTCAAACCTGAAGGAAAATTCGAATTTGTGTTCGAGGTGGCACCCACCTGTTTCTGTTATATATTCTTCCTAACTGATAAACTGACTTGCTAACCAAGATATGTTATCACGGGATTTAGACTTTACATTTAACTCAATATATATACAAAATAACAAAATAGCAAACGAGAAAGCAATTCCGTGTGTCACTGAACGCGCGGTGTGTGTGTGTGTGTGTGTGTGTGTGTGTGTGTGTGTGTGTGTGTGTGTGTGTGTGTGTGTGTGTGTGTGTGTTAATCGAGATAATTAGGAAAGGTACTGAAAGATTGATTGGGGAAGAACAGTGTGGGTTCAGGAGAGGAAGAGGTTGTGTGGATCAGGTGTTTGCGGTAAGATAGGTGTGTGAGAAGTTCTTGGAGAAAGGTAGGGGCAGTTTTTGGGCCTTTATAGATTTAGAGAAAGAGTATGACAAGGAAGATAGAGAGGGGTCGTGGAATGTATTGCGGCTGCATGGAACACGTGGAAGTTTGTTAAATGCGGTGAAGAATTTTTGCATGAATAGTAGAGCATGATTGAGAGTTGGAATAGGTATGAGTGATTGGACTGCGGTGAATGTAGGTTTACGTCAAAGTCGTGTAATGCCGCCATGGATGTTTAATGTGTATATGGATGGAGTGGTAAGGGAAGTAAAAGAAAGAGTATTAGACAGAGGCTTGGAACTAAAGGGTGAGGATGGCAGGTTGTGGAAATCGAGTCAGTTGCTATTTGCAGATGATCCTGTACTGGTGGCTGATACTGAAAATGAATTGAATCATTAGTGTGCGTGAAAGAAGGAAGATACGGGTGAATATTGGTAAAAGTAAAGTCACAAGATGCACGAGGAGTGTTAATGTCGGCAGATTTAATGTAGGAGTGAATGGGAAGTTGTTTGAAGAAGTTGAGAGTTTTAAGTATCAGGGATCACATGTATCAGGGAGTGGACGAGTGGATGTAAAGGTAAATCACAGTGTGAAGGAAGCGAGTAAATGTCTAGGTGGATTGAAAAGAGAAGGATATATGGTGTGATTGTGCCTTCAGCATTGTAAGGAGCAGAGGCTTGGGATGCAAGAGAGGATGAAAGGAACAAACTATATGTAATGGAGATGAGATGTTTGAGAGGAAAATTGACTGGTGAATCTAGAAAAGATAGAGTACTAAATGAGGATGTCCATCAGAGAACGGGTGTTTGAATGAAACTGTCTGATAAATTAGATCAGAGAACATTGAGATGGTTTGGACATATGGAAAGGATGAGTGATGAAAGAATAGTGAAGAGAGTGTGGAATGCAGAAGTGATTGGAGTTTGGTCAAGAAGGAAACCTAGAATGATATGGATGGATGGAATGAAAACAGCACTGAATGCATGTGGATGTCAGTGGAACAGGGAAGAGTGCGTGTAAGAGATAGGAATGAGTGGAGGAAGATTGCGCATTTATGGTGAGACCCAAAGGGATTTCTCGCAATTGCTGGCTCAGTGAACTTTAGTAGACGAAAGTGAGGGAGTTGCCATGTCATGAAGATGTGGGGGCAAAGCAGATGTGGCTGTTGTGCCACATTGTAGAATATCCTTGTCCACCTACCTTGTGGGTTGCCCAAGCATGGTGGAAGTGGGGGACATATGGAAACCTTTTATCAAAGGGAGCTGAGAAAAGTAACTGAGGTATGTGTGGATCGGGGAGAATGCGAATATCTTCGCTTGGCCACCTCCCTTATAAGGTAAATAGAGGCATGTGTATATGAATATATATATATATATATATATATATATATATATATATATATATATATATATATATATATATATATATATATATATATATATATATATATATATATATATATATATATATATATATATATATATATATATATATATATATATATATATATATATATATATATATATATATATATATATATATATATATATATATATATATATATATATATATATATATATATATATATATATATATATATATATATATATATATATATATATATATATATATATATATATATATATATATATATATATATATATATATATATATATATATATATATATATATATATATATATATATATATATATATATATATATATATATATATATATATATATATATATATATATATATATATATATATATATATATATATATATATATATATATATATATACATGTAAATATATATATATATATATATATATATATATATATATATATATATATATATATATATATATATATATATATATATATATATATATATATATATATATATATATATATATATATATATATATATATATATATATTTTTATATATATATATATATATATATATATATATATATATATATATATATATATATATATATATATATATATATATATATATATATATATATATATATATATATATA
The DNA here is from genome assembly GCA_037179515.1 of Halocaridina rubra. NCBI lineage: Eukaryota > Metazoa > Arthropoda > Malacostraca > Decapoda > Atyidae > Halocaridina > Halocaridina rubra. The sequence goes on along the minus strand of JAXCGZ010010925.1, from coordinate 2,170 downwards.
TATATATATATATATATATATATATATATATATATATATATATATATATATATATATATATATATATATATATATATATATATATATATATATATATATACATATCTATGTATATATATATATATATATATATATATATATATATATATATATATATATATATATATATATATATATATATATATATATATATATATATATATATATATATATATATATATATATATATATATATATATATATATATATATATATATATATATATATATATATATATATATATATATATATATATATATATATATATATATATATATATACATATATATATATATATATATATATATATATATATATATATATATATATATATATATATATATATATATATATATATATATATATATATATATATATATATATATATGAATCGTTTCTTACCCCGACCGGGACTCGAACCTAGGACTTATGATTACTAAGTCAAGGCGCTACCACTACACCACAGAAGGTTAAAAGGAATCCAACCTTATAGCTTATATCTGCTATACTTAGGAATGAACGCATTCTAACTGAATGCCACTATGTTCATATTACATATTCCCCAACCTCACTCGTGGCTTCATTTTAGCATTTAATTCAATTCCCAATCTCATTCGGGCCATGAAATACAAATAAGCACATTACATATGTGAAAACATGAATCATTTTTAACCCCGACCGGGACTCGAACCTAGGACTTATGATTACTAAGTCAAAGCGCTACCACTACGCCACAGAAAGTTAAAAGGAATCCAACCTCATAGCTTCTATCTGCAATACTTAGGAATGAACGCATTCTAACTGAATGCCACTATGTTCGTATTGAAGATTCCCCAACCTCACTCGTGGCTTCATTTTAGCATTTAATTCAATTTCCAATCTCATTCGGTCCATGAAATACAAATAAGCACATTACATATGTGAAAACATGAATAATTTTTTACCCCGACCGGGACTCAAACCTAGGACTTATGATTACTAAGTCAAGGCGCTACCACTACACCACAGAAGGTTAAAAGGAATCCAACCTTATAGCTTATATCTGCTATACTTAGGAATGAACGCATTCTGACTGAATGCCATTATGTTCATATTACAGATTCCCCAACCTCACTCGTGGCTTCATTTTAGCATTTGATTAAATTCCCAATCTCATTCGGGCCATGAAATACAAATAAGCACATTACATATGTGAAAACATGAATCATTTTTTACCCCGACTGGGACTCGAACCTAGGACTTATGATTACTAAGTCAAGGCGCTACCACTACACCACAGAAGGTTAAAAGGAATCCAACCTTATAGCTTATATCTGCTATACTTAGGAATGAGCGCATTCTAACTGAATGCCACTATGTTCATATTACAGATTCCCCAACCTCACTCCTGGCTTCATTTTACCATCTAATTCAAATCCCAATCTCATTCGGGCCATGAAATACAAATAAGCGCACTACATATGTGAAAACATGAATCATTTTTTACCCCGACTAGGACTCGAACCTAGGACTTATGATTACTAAGTCAAGGCGCTACCACTACACCACAGAAGGTTAAAAGGAATCCAACCTTATAGCTTATATCTGCTATACTTAGGAATGAACGCATCCTAACTGAATGCCACTATGTTCATATTACGGATTCCCCAACCTCACTCGTGGCTTCATTTTAGCATTTAATTCAATTCCCAATCTCATTCGGGCCATGAAATACAAATAAGCACATTACATATGTGAAAACATGAATCATTTTTTACCCCGACCGGGACTCGAACCTAGGACTTATGATTACTAAGTCTAGGTGCTACCAATACACCACAGAAGGTTAAAAGGAATCCAACCTTATAGCTTATATCTGCTATACTTAGGAATGAACGCATTCTAATTGAATGCCACTATGTTCATATTACAGATTCCCCAACCTCACTCCTGGCTTCATTTTAGCATTTAATTCAATTCCCAATCTCATTCGGGCCATGAAATACAAATAAGCACATTACATATGTGAAAACATGAATCATTTTTTACCCCGACAGGGACTCGAACCTAGGACTTATGATTACTAAGTCAAGGCGCTACTACTACACCACAGAAGGTTAAAAGTAATCCAACCTTATAGCTTATATCTGCC
>JAXCGZ010010924.1:10000-14524 GCA_037179515.1 Halocaridina rubra | reverse complement strand
AGTGGAAAACTTTACCATAATTTCCATAAATCTGAAATCCTGCAGAGTATTGTGAGTACAAAAACTAATATTTGTTGTAAGACGAGACTGTTCATATTAAAGGAAAAAAATTGAGAACTTTTTCGTGAGGAAGAGAGAGAAGCTGCCGTCCAGTTTCTGCCTTGAGGGAAATCTAGAAGAGTTGCCAGACGTGGAGCCATCACACCACATTACCTAATTTTTTGTGTAAACTGGGGAAAGCTCTTAAGCCGTTTTACCTGATCCTGTGGTTCTATATATTGTTAAAATCAGTATCCTTCCCATTTATATTAACTAGTTAGTTAGTTTGATACACGAAAAAATTGAATAATAAAAGAAAAAAAATTACCAAATACCCACCTGTCAACAGTACTGAGTTAAGTTGCCAAGTAGTACAGCAGTCCTATTTTCTTCATTTTTTTTGCTTTTCTTTTAGCTTTCTCTTTTGCTATTTTGTTATTTTGTATATATATTGAGTTAAATGTAAAGTCTAAATCCCGTGATAACATATCTTGGTTAGCAAGTCAGTTTATCAGTTAGGAAGAATATATAACAGAAACAGGTGGGTGCCACCTCGAACACAAATTCGAATTTTCCTTCAGGTTTGACTTTTGTTTTTCTTTTTCTTTTTATACTTAAATTACCATGGTCAAGTTTTTAAGTTAAGATGTGTGTTACCAGAAAGGAGACAAACTGAGTCACTAAATAGCACTTATATGGAGATATAAAAATTCTGTGTGAAGGTAAATTAGAAGTTTTTCTCTTTTTTTTTTTTTTTCCTCTTTCTCGTCTTCTTTCTATATTCTGTGAGAGGGAGAACATAAAAATGAAGCCATCTCTGTCCCAAACCTCTCCCACCCATGGGTCGGGAGAAGGGGTAGTCATCAGAGGACTTAAACAGAGAATCAAGAAGTTAGAGGAAATGGTTACAAGCCTTGATGATAAAATTCGGAATATGGATGGAGAAATGAAAGAGAATGAAACACTCAGAGAACAAATAAGATCTTTGGAGGAAGCAAATAAAGCACAAGGGCAGGAGAGAAAGGAACTAGAAAAAAGAATAAAGAAGCTGGAAGGGGAAAAGAGTCAACTAGAATCTAGAATTTCTAAACAAGAAGATAAAAACAAACAGCTAAATGACAACCTAAAGGAATTAGATGTTAGTTCACTGCTCTCTTCTGAGAGAGACGAGATTGCTGCTTGGAATGTTCAGATTAAGGAAAACATTGAACAGTTCAGAAAAGAGTTCCAGGAGCTGAATATGGAAAATGATGCCATGAAAACGTCCTTTGCTGATGCACTAAAGGGGAATGTGGCAGTAAAAGAGGCTGTAAAGGTGGTGGCACTGGAAAACATACAAACAGTTGACTATAAAGAGACAGTAATCGAAAAAATGAAAGACGTTGTGATGGAAAGGGCAAACCCACTCATCAGACAGGCACTTGATAAGGAGAAGACAGTGGTAATCTCAGGCATAAGTGAATCCCAGGAGCCAACATGGCAGGGGAGACTTGAAGAAAATAAAGCTAACGTTGTAGACCTGATAAGAAAGCTTGGAGTAGTATGTGGTCCTGAGGATATTGTAAACATACACCAACTAGGTAAATATTCGAGGGAAGGAAAGCCGAGACCAACAAAAGTAACCTTTGAGAGAGGGGAGACATGTAGGGAAATATTGTTGAGAAAAAAAAGTCTAAAAGACCTTCAAGAATGCAAAGAAGTGTTCATTAGACGATACAGAACACAGGAAGAGATGGGAAAGATCAAAAACTTGTTGCAAGAGGCAAGAAGGTTAAATGATGAAAGAAATGAAGAAGAGAAGAAAAATTTTCGTTACAGAATACTTCCAGACAAAGGGGAGATAAAGAAGATAATGACAGAAGATCAGGGGATGGGGCCTCATTAAGATTGTTATACACAAATGCTGATGGATTAGCTGGTAAGGCAGTAGAATTAAAAGATAGGATTCACAACAGTAAGGCAGATATAGTAGCAATTACAGAGACTAAGTTGAGTGAGGACATAAACAGTGTCACAGTTTTTCCTAAGGGCTTCAGAATACTAAGGGTCGAAAGATCTGAGAGGACTGGTGGAGGGATAGCACTGCTCATAAGTGAGAGGATTCAAGTTGAAGAAATAAACTTGGCTATAGAAAGTGAGTTCAGGGAATTTCTTGTTGCTCGCATAAATACTGGGTCAGAGAGCATTATAATAACTGTTGTATACAACCCACCAAGGAACCAAAATAGGCTTGAAATTTATGAGGAAAGTCATATAGGTACGATTGAAGTCATAAACTCAGTTGTTAACATGGCGCGGGAGAAAAAATGTAGGATTTTGATTATGGGAGACTTTAATCATAAAGAGATAGATTGGATAAATCTTGACCCACACAGTGGTGAGGACTCATTTGGGGCAAGATTCCTAGATTGCGTACAAGGGAATTTCCTACACCAACATGTAATGGAACCAACAAGAGCCAGGGGTGGGGATGAGCCATCACTACTTGATCTGGTGTTCACAGATAATGTGTTGGATATTGAAAATATTGAGTATGAACCACCAATTGGAAAGAGTGACCACTGTGTGTTGTTGATGGAGTATATCATTGAAGACATTCTTCCTGAGAGTAGAGGCACTGAGGACATGAGGAGGAACTATCCGAAAGGAGATTACATCAAAATGAATGAGCTTTTTGCAGTTATTGACTGGAGAACCTTATTTTACAACAAATCTGTACAAGAAATGTATGACATCTTTTGTGAGAAATATGGGAAGATAGTAGATTGCTGCATACCTGTCACCAAAGTAGGTGTAATTCATGCCAGAGAGAAATGGTTCAATAATGGGTGTAAAAGAGCTAAGGAGTGGAGAGACAAATGCTGGAAAAGGTATAGGAGGAGAAAAAACATAAATGCCTGGCAAACCTACAAAAGAGCAAGAAATGACTACCTAAGTAAAAGGAGAGAGGCAGAGAGAGATTATGAGAGGGACATCACCAGGAAGGCTAAAGAAAATCCCAAGCTTTTCCACAGCTTTATCAGAGGAAAACTGAAGGTAAAAGAACAGGTTTTAAGGCTAAAGAGAGCGGATGGAAGCATCACTGAGACGGACGAAGAGATCTGCAAAGAATTGAACAAGGAGTTTCAGTCAGTATTTACAGTAGAAAATACCCCACCCCCTCAGATTGCAGTGATAGAAGCTCAAGGGCCGGTATTAGAGAACATCAACCTTACAGCCACAGAGGTATGCAAAGCGCTGATGGATTTAGATGTTCATAAAGCTACAGGTCCTGATGACATATCCCCTCATGTGCTTAAAAAATGCGCAAACACAATATCAGTGGCACTAAGTATCATATTTAAGGAGTCACTGGAGTCGGGGGAGATTCCAAGATGCTGGAAACAAGCAAATGTGATACCTATCTTCAAAAAGGGAAGGAGGGATACGGCTCTGAACTATAGACCAGTTTCCTTGACCAGCATAGTTTGCAAACTTATGGAGAAACTACTAAGGAAACATATCTCTCTTCACTTGGAATCCTTCAACTTTTTGTCAGTGAGGCAACATGGCTTCAGAGAAGGAAGATCAACAGTAACAAACTTATTAGAATTTTATGATGAGGTAAGCCAAATCTTACAGGAAAGAGAGGGCTGGGCAGATTGCATATTCCTAGACTTCCAGAAAGCGTTTGACACTGTTCCACATGGGAGACTTATTAGGAAGCTGCAATCAATGGCTAGAATAGGTGGAAATGTCTTGGAATGGATAAAAACTTACTTAGAAGGAAGGGAACAGAGGGTTAGAGTAAGACACTCAGTGTCTGAATGGAGAAGAGTTAGTAGTGGAGTTCCACAGGGTTCAGTTTTAGGGCCACTTTTGTTCCTTGTATATGTAAATGACCTACCAGAGTCTGTAAATTCATTCATGAATATGTTTGCAGATGATGCAAAGATTGTGAAGAAAGTAAAAAACGAGAACAATGGTAGAGAACTTCAGGAGGATCTAAATAATCTGCATGAGTGGTCAGAAAAGTGGCTAATGAAATTCAATACCTCAAAATGTAAGGTAATGAGAATGGGTACAAGTGCAAGAAGGCCCAAGCTTGACTACTCGGTGGCTGGAGTACAACTTCAAGAGACAGAAAATGAGAGAGATCTAGGAGTAAACATACTGGCAGATTTGTCTCCAGAAATACATATAAATGGCGTAGTAAGGGCAGCATATGCATTCTTATCAAATGTAAGGGTAGCCTTCAGGCACATGGACAAGGAAATGTTGAGAAATATTTATGTAACCTATGTGAGGCCAAAACTCGAATATGCAGCCCCCTTTTGGAATCCGCACTTGAAAAAGCACATAGCTAAGCTTGAAAAAGTTCAAAGACATGCCACGAAACTGGTGCCAGAAATACACAATCTCAGTTATGATGAGAGGCTGAGGGAATTAGACTTGCCATCACTCGAAGCTAGAAGAGTAAGGGGGGATATGGTGACAGTCTTTAAA
>JAXCGZ010010924.1:0-5000 GCA_037179515.1 Halocaridina rubra | reverse complement strand
CGGCTCTGAACTATAGACCAGTTTCTTTGACCAGCATAGTTTGCAAAGTTATGGAGAAACTACTAAGGAAACATATCTCTCTTCACTTGGAATCCTTCAACTTTTTGTCAGTGAGGCAACATGGCTTCAGAGAAGGTAGATCAACAGTAACAAACTTATTAGAATTTTATGATGAGGTAAGCCAAATCTTACAGGAAAGAGAGGGCTGGGCAGATTGCATATTCCTAGACTTCCAGAAAGCGTTAGACACTGTTCCACATGGGAGACTTATTAGGAAGCTGCAATCAATGGCTAGAATAGGTGGAAATGTTTTGGAATGGATAAAATCTTACTTAGAAGGAAGGGAACAGAGGGTTAGAGTAAGACACTCAGTGTCTGAACGGAGAAGAGTTAGTAGTGGAGTTCCACAGGGTTCAGTTTTAGGGCCACTTTTGTTCCTTGTATATGTAAATGACCTACCAGAGTCTGTAAATTCATTCATGAATATGTTTGCAGATGATGCAAAGATTGTGAAGAAAGTAAAAAAACGAGAACAATGGTAGAGAACTTCAGGAGGATATAAATAATCTGCATGAGTGGTCAGAAAAGTGGCTAATGAAATTCAATACTTCAAAATGTAAGGTAATGAGAATGGGTACAAGTGCAAGAAGACCCAAGCTTGACTACTCGGTGGCTGGAGTACAGCTTCAAGAGACAGAAAATGAGAGAGATCTAGGAGTAAACATACTGGCAGATTTGTCTCCAGAAATACATATAAATGGCATAGTAAGGGCAGCATATGCATTCTTATCAAATGTAAGGGTAGCCTTCAGGCACATGGACAAGGAAATGTTGAGAAATATTTATGTAACCTATGTGAGGCCAAAACTCGAATATGCAGCCCCCTTTTGGAATCCGCACTTGAAAAAGCACATAGCTAAGCTTGAAAAAGTTCAAAGACATGCCACGAAACTGGTGCCAGAAATACGCAATCTCAGTTATGATGAGAGGCTGAGGGAATTAGACTTACCATCACTCGAAGCTAGAAGAGTGAGGTGGGATATGGTGACAGTCTTTAAATTCCTTCATGGTTATGATAGAGTGGATAGGGATCGATATTTTGATATGGCTGGCTCTAGAACTAGAGGTCATAGTTTGAAGCTTCGTAAGAAAACTTCTTCGCAGGATGTAAGGAAATACTTTTTCAGTGTAAAAGTAGTTGATAATTGGAATTCGCTAAGCGAGGAGGTAGTTAATGCTATCTCAATCCATAGTTTTAAGGACAGGTATGATAAGTATCATTAAGTATAAAATGGAACCGATGAGGAGACGGGAAGATACGAGCTTTGGGCTCTTTCCCGTAAACACAATTAGGTAATCACAATTAGGTAATCACACAATGCAATACTTCAAAATGTAAGGTAATGAGAATGGGTACAAGTGCAAGAAGTCCCAAGCTTGACTACTTGGTGGAAGGAGTACAACTTCAGGGGACAGAGAATGAGAGATATCTTGGAGTAAACATACTGGCCGATTTGTCTCCAGAAATGCATATAAATGGCATAGCAAGGGAAGTATATGCATCTTTTAGTATTTGTAAGGGTAGTCTTTAGGCACATGAACAAGGAAATGTTGAGAAATATTTATGTAATCTATGTGAGGCCAAAGCTTGATTATGCAACCCCCTTTTGGAATCCGCACTTGAAAAAGCACGTAGCCTAGTTAAGCTGGAAAATGTTTAAAGACATGCCACGAAATTGGTGCCAGAAATACGCAATCTTAGTTATGATGAGAAGCTGAGGGAATTAAGCTTACCATCACTCGAAGCTAGAAGAATGAGGGGGGATATGACGACGGTTTTTAAATTCCTTCATGGTTGTGACAGAGTGGATAGGGATCGATATTTTGATATGTCTGGCATTAGAACTAGAGGTCATAGTTTGAATCTTCGTAAGAAAACTTCTTTGCAGGATGTAAGGAAATACTTTTTTAGTGTAAGAGTATACATAATAATTGGAATTCGCTAAGTGAGGAGGCAGTTAATGTTAACTCAATACACAGGTTTAAGGACAAATATGATAAGTATTACTAAGTACAAAATGGAAATGACCAGGAGACGGGAAGTTATGAGTTTGGGGCTCTTCTCCGTAAGCACAATTAGGTAATTACAATTAGTCAATTACGCACACACACGTACATACATACAAAGGGAAAACCAAAAGTAAAATTAAAAACCCTGAATACGTTTATCTACATCAAGCTTTCCAAAGATAAATTAATAGAGAGAGAGAGAGAGAGAGAGAGAGAGAGAGAGAGAGAGAGAGAGAGAGAGAGAGAGAGAGAGAGAGAGAGAGAGAGAGAGAGAGAGAGAGAGAGAGAGAGAGAGAGAGAGAGAGAGATATGACTATTCAGATCAAAAATCTTAATAATAATAAAAATAATTATAAGAATCTCATTTTAAGGGAACACACAGAATAGAGCATTTATTGGGGGCATTGTACATCAATTCTTACACACGAAGTTGTTTCATATATATATATTGTATCTATTTTCTAAGAGTGTGATCCCAGGACAGGCAAAGAAATTTGCCCTCATCGGGCTTGGGCAAGAAGAAAACAAAGTCAGTTATACATTTCATGATGACCTGATGAACTCTTATATTGTAATGCTTATCTACTCTTATATTGTAATGCTTATCTACTCTTATATTGTAATGCTTATCTTTAGCACTGGCAGTATACTCTAAAATATACACAAAAATAATTCTAAAGCAATGTCAATATACTTTGAAATGATAACTTCATGTATTCTTATATTCTAAATATTGTACTAAGTAATGTCAACATAATCTTATATTGGCATTATAATCTGTTTCACAGCCACTCTTATTTAGCAAAATCTTTATCCTAAACAGTGTCAGCGTAATCTTACATGATGTCAAACATTTACTCTAATACCGCAAAAATATTGTTTTAAACAATGTCAGTATACTCTTACACAATATCAAACATCCACTCTCACATTGCAAAGATTTTATTCTATGCAATGTCAAAATACTTTTACATGACATAAACATCCACTCTTATATTGCAATTAGTTTTTCTAAACAATGTCAGTATACTCTTACTTATATGTGATGTTTATTTTGTTGCATTTGTATTATAAATATCCACATTATACTTAGTGGATTATAGGTATTTTATTTATTTATGCAATTAAAACTGGTCAATTGAAGTACGACATTATTCTCCAGTACCTCCTACGACCTTTCCAAAAGGTGTACACTTTTTTTTGGGGGGGGGGGGACTTTCTCTCTCTCCTGTATTTGCTTCGATATCTCGGGCGGGGCAGTTGGAACACGAAGCATAAACACAGACCCACACATTCCTTAATTCTTCTCAAAATATACTCCAGGGGATGTCTGTTACTCACCAGATCATGCCCCTGTTTTGTTATCATATCTAAAGCTCGCTTTCTCCACCCTTCTTGTTTGTCCCTTAAGGGAAAACACTTGAAGTCGTGAACACAATAACAAATAATCCTTCTGGAAACCGCCCAAGAAAAGAGAGAGAGAAAAAAAAAGAAAAGTGAGAGAGAGAGAAAAAAAAAACATGTAAATGAGGCTTTGAATTCTAAACATTTTTAGGGACTGGTTGAGGGACCGCCGTAGCGTGATTGGTTGAGTGCTTGATTCAGGAGGTGATGGACCTACGTTCGACCCACAACGGGTTGATAGGAAGAGAATTCAGTCTTAATTCCCAAGACTCAATCCATCCGTGAACCCCCCCCCCCAACTCATATTGATACTAAATGTAAAGAAATAAAGAAAATTAGGGAATGGTTAAAAGTTTTAGAAAATTGGACAAATAGAATATAAATATATTAAAAAGTCGTAATGCAATGACAGTAATTAGTGCGTATACGCCTATGATGACTTGAAAAAAAATATGTACGCATAGTATGTACTGCATATAAAACGCCTATAATATGCGTATGCGGATAAAGTACACAAATACTACATATGTGTAGTATGCATATACACCCCTGCAATTGTTAAGAAACCCGAGATAAAAAAATTAAGTCTAAAAGAACCAGTATTAATTGTCTGCTGGATTTATACAATTATAGTATAAAACAGTACATCTGTATGTATAGTATATACGCGTATGTACGCTATTATAATTGCCCAGAAATCAAGGGAAATGTTATAGATTGCGTGATATGGGAGAACTCATTCTGTTTAGACAATTCTGTTGTCAAGGCGACCCTATATAAGCAGAGTCAATGAAGAAGAAGAAGGAGAAAGAAACAGAGAAAGAGAACAAGAAGAAGAAGAAGAAGAACAAGAAGAAGAAGAAGAAGAAGAAGGAGGAGGAGGAGAGGAGGAGGAGGAGGAGGAGGAGGAGGAGGAAGAGAGAATAATAATAATATAATAAGAATAATAATAATAATAATAATAATATAATAATAATAATAATAATAATAATAATAATAATAATAATAATAATTAATAATAATAATAATAATAATAATAATAATAATAATAATAATAATAATAATAATAATTATAAGAAGAAGAAGAAGAAGAAGAAGAAGAAGGAGAAGGAGGAGGAGGAGGAGGAGGAGGAGGAAGATAATAATAATAATATATAATAATAATAATAATAATAATAATAATAATAATAATAATAATAATAATAATAATAATAATAATAATAATAATAATAATAATAATGATAATAATAATAATAATAATAATAATATAAGAAGAAGCAGAAGAAGAAGAAGAAGAAGGAGAAGGAGGGAGGAGGAGGAGGAGGAGGAGGATAGATAATAATAATAATAATAATAATAATAATAATAATAATAATAATAATAATAATAATAATAATAATAATGATAAATGATAATAATAATAATAATAATAATAATATAATAATAATAATAATAATAATAATAATAATAATAATAATAATAATAATAATAATAATAATAATAATAATAATAAGAAGAATAAGAAT
>JAXCGZ010010923.1:5000-14555 GCA_037179515.1 Halocaridina rubra | reverse complement strand
CCGTGGCTCAAACTGTAGCGTCCGCGACTCTGAGGCGGCAGGTCGAGGGTTAGCGCCCCTTCACGGTCTGAGGGCATGCACTCAGGGTAAGGATTACATTTGCCAAAACATGTCCTTCGCAAGAAGGCAACCGTCCCAGCCCTTGGTAAAAAAGGGAGTCCGTGACGTAAAACTGGAACAAAAAAAAAGATATATATATATATATATATATATATATATATATATATATATATATATATATATATATATATATATATATATATATATATATATATATATATATATATATATATATATATATATATATATATATATATATATATATATATATATATATATATATATATATATATATATATATATATATATATATATATATATATATATATATATATATATATATATATATATATATATATATATATATATATATATATATATATATATATATATATAAATATATATATATATAAATATATATATATATATATATATATATATATATATATATATATATATATATATATATATATATATATATATATATATATATATATATATATATATATATATATATATATATATATATATATATATATATATATATATATATATATATATATATATATATATATATATATATATATATATATATATATATATATATATATATATATATATATATATATATATATATATATATATATATATATATATATATATATATATATATATATATATATATATATATATATATATATATACATATATGTGTGTGTGTGTGTGTTCCAATTGTAGAAATAAGCCAAGAAAATTGAGTATATCCCACACAATAGGACTCTGTAACATGAGTGACTAAAGCATAACTTGATATTTTTCAAAATACTTTTATCCAGCTTCCATTCAATTCTTTTCTCTTTTACTTTTTTTCTCCATTTGTCTATTCTCTATCAAATAACTACATTTTTTTCCCTTGGTATTTATCCAAACAAGAAATATTCTTTTAAATTCGGGAAATATTCTTTCCAATACAGCTTACATAATAACTCTACGGGGCACCTGAAAGCTCATTAAGATCTGCGACTGCAACTCATTTTCACCCTTGGAATCACGGTGCAGAATGATACTATATTTTCTTCATCAGAGATATCTTATCCTCTCCCATAATAAGAGATTATTTAAAGCTTGGACTTGGAAAGTAAATTCATTGTGACTACAAATTATCATGTAAGAACAACATCCATTATATTGTTGATTTTTTCTTATCAGATTAAAAGTTATTTTACGGTAAAGAATACATTATTAATGTTCTATCAGGTTAACGCCAGTGTGAACAGTAAGGCAAGTGTGCAGATGTAAGTACAAGAGACACTACAAAACTCAGGAAAATTTCATTGTCCCAGTATTGTTTTTCAGAATTACATTTTCATTTCTTCTAAGTAAATGCCTTCAAAAGCCGACGTTATTGCATGAGTAAAATCGAAGTTTGGCCAAATGACTCAAAGAAGATATGTCAGGCACGCGATAATCCTGAATAATTTCTGATCATAAAGCTTTTTTCTACATAACTTTTTATCGGAATAATATTCAGATAATCCTAATAATTCTAATATCCCATAATTTCGAAGAGTTATGTAAACTGTCCCACCTCTTGCACAAAAATAAAAGAAGGAATTAGACTATACATAAATAAAGACCTAGAGTAATATTATTTATTCTGCTCCTTGTTCTTCATCTATAGCATCTATATAGTCATTCATGCTACCTCTGAACTAAATATAAACCAAAGGATTACTGATACTATGATTAAATAAATACATTGCCAGGAAGGTTGCCAACTTCGAGACATAGACGAAAAACAACTCCTAAAGGAAAAAGTGGTGATAAATTTACAGCAACACAGCAATATAGGTTGCCTGAATGTAAAACGTTTCCTAGCCAAAAATAACTTAAATTCACTTTAATTAAACTCAGCTATCTGGGTTGGTACAGTAACCAAGGTTTCCACCCCAGAAGCAAAGTCATTATAATCATCTTACTGGAAAAAGAAGACTCTAAACTCAGCTATCTGACTTGGCTCAAAGTAAAATATTTCCAAGTGAAAAATAATTTAACATCACCCTATTCCTCTTACTAGAAAAATGAAACATTAAACTCATTAAAATGGGTTGGCTCAGCGCACAAGGTTTCCAACCCCAAATAATCAGTCTAATCCTACAAAAAATCTGAAACATTAAGCGTAACAATTTGGGTTGGCTCAGCGTACATGGTTTCCATCCCCAAAACAATTTTAAGTCACTCTCATCCTCTTACTGGAAATATGAGATAATTTTGGCAGCAGATCTAAAGGCCTGAAGCTGATTATGTCCAAAGAGCTAGCATTTACGAGACTTAAAGATTAATAGCTCTTATCAAGCATTTCATGATAAAATTTGATCTCTTTTCCTACCTGGGAAAAGTGCTTAAAACTATTATTACTCTGTTTCACTAATCATATAATTTTTATTGGCGTTTTAAAATATTTACTGAAAAGAGTAGAGAATGCCTTCTGGTACAGCATGTTAATAAATCAAGACTGTGCACATGGATATTAAAAGACATATAACCTACCTCATGTTTTGTACATTGATGATGCAATGAAGTTAAAAAAGATATAACATCACTGTAATAAAATTAAGCAAATATTATTTCCTTCAGTTGTTATACGTTTTCTCTATTTAATGAAGTGATGCAGTTCAATATTTTCTTTTTCCATATAATAATAACTTTCCATAATTCCATTCACAGATACATATGAACCAACACATTATATGAAAGGATTATTAATTCTGCAACTGAATAAAATATGCACCTCAAATGTATGAAAGGAAGGCCTCAAATGGTTCACATTACAAACAAGGGTATGGTGAATCTACTGCACTTCATGAATTAATTTGGCTATTTAAAGAAGATTTCTGACACATTCGAGCATGTAACTCCAGACTAATTCTCATTGTGGGAAAATAATTCATCTTATGGCATAAGTGTTAAAGCACTTGAGAGAGGCTTAAACCAATGGCAGGCATTTACCAGAAATAATAGGGATAAAACTGTTACAGAATCTATAAAGAGAATAGGCTGATCAGAACATAACGTTCTCGTAATTTTTTTGTATTCTCTTTAAAACATATTAACTGTCAACTGACTGTCGATACAGTGCCCTTTGGCATTACTGAAGAAGCATCTAAAGCATAAAGGTATTTTACAAGAATTTTATTATATTTTCCACTGCTCTATATATAAGGAAGACTTATAGAACCATAATTGCATATAATTACTAAAAAAATCACTATTCTCTCATAATCATGACCATAGTAAGTTGAGCTCTCAATCTATGAACAGTTTTCAGAGGACACTAAAGACATTCCTCTCAGGACTTTTTTCCTATAATGTTGAGGCAGAGATAATTCTTGATTCAGAAGTGAAGCAGAATGAGTAATTTTGATAGGAGGGCTGTAACTAATATGCATTAATATAATTAAAATGAGAATAGGCCTCATTATCTCAGTGGTAAAGCACACAAGTTTGGGAGTGAAGAGCCTGATATTCACGAGCTCCATACTTCTGCGGGTTGTTTTGAAGGAATATTAAACATTGATTCCTTTTATAGTTCCAACCTGTTATTGTCCACCCCCATTTGCTTGGGGAATAGCTCTGACAAATAGAACTGCATAAAAGAAATATGTAATTAAAGAGGGAAACAAATATACTGTTTGTCCTGAAAAGTTCAGGCCAACAAGTATGACGTCACAGAGAACCCTTGGTTTTGTTTGTGCTTTCTCCATCCCAATGAAAATAAATAAAATGGTTTCAGAGATGTACATTTGCTTGTTTATATTTATTCAATTTTCTATTTTTGTAATCTGACTCCCTTGCTCTTATTATCTATTTTTTTTTATATAAAAAAGGGGGGATACTACTACTTATTTTGTATGCAGACGCTGATTTTTTTTTTTTTTTTTTTGTATTTTGATCATGACTTCGTCACTGAATATTATATGTATCTATATTTTGTATTTATAAACTGTTTAGCTTTCAGTAGTTTATTGTAAGGGAGGCACGCAGATTTAACAGTTTCTAGCTTGGTAAGGTAATGATAAATAAGTTATCTAGGAATATTTCTTAAGTCATTTGTAACCCTTTTGAACACTTATACACTCTTGATTATAGATGGAGAGTTGGCCACTTTTTTTCCCCGGCTCTGAGAAAGAGAGTCATGGCCAAAAAATAAAAAAAAACTGTGACATACCAGCTTAGATCCACCCATCACCTATCAAGATAAGTTTAATAAGTTAAAATATTAGGTGATGTGGTAGAGTGTTGATGCATACTGTCTGATATATGTATATATGGTAAAGAATACCGTCTGATATATGTATGTGTATGTGGTAAAGAAACAATACCCTAGGCTGTCATATGAACAATAGATTATCCTGGCCTATCTTCTCCAGACTAGGCCTCAATGCTATCCTATCCTGCTTGAGCTGGGATGTTTCTGTTGCATTGTGTTTTGGGTGTCACTAATATTTTCAGTAATCTGTGACATTTGATCTTGTTGATTTTGTGGCCTACATAAGTGTGTCAAATATTGTGATTTTGGCTCAGTAGATGATTCTATGTTTTGTAGCCTAAAAAGGAACACTAAGCCTATGCTACAGTGGTTTATTGTGAAAATATTATATAATTTCAAGTGTTCCTTAGCCTTGCTGCATTTATGTTGTTAAATACCTCTTTATATTTGCAACAATATATTTTTGAAGGGCAAAGTGTCATTTGATTTAATCCAAGTTATTATTTATTTTTATTTTTTGCATGCCAATTATAAACTGTTTTCTATTAGATTATATGATATTTTATATATAATGTGTAATTTTTATCTCAGTAGCCTAATGTAAGTAGCATAGACCATTCATTTAATATATGCTCATCAGATCCTTAAAATTTAAATACAGTCCATTACATCCTAAAGATTCCTGGGCTATTCCTAGAAGATATAAAACCTGATGCCCTCAAAATATTTATGAGATGTTTGACTCCCTAAAAAATAGTATGCAAGGTGTATTGATTCTAAGAGAGGGGGCAGAGTCTCGGATACATGTTGCCTAGCTCTTTAGTTTGAGCCAGTAAAGGACTAGAGTGTTCACCACAATGTTGATTTTAGGTATATTTTTCTAAAATTATATATAAAAAATAAGATTAAAAAGGGGAATATTTACATAGGTGATGATCATTCTAAGATTCCATTTAAAACAAAAATAAAATAGAAAGTACCACCATAATAACTTAGCACGAGGGTCTGCCCCTCTCTTTTTTCTCTTTATTTAATTTTCGTGTTTTTCCCTCCAATTCCCTTATATCATTCATTCCCTCCCCTTTTTCCCCTCCTATCCTATCCCATCCTAAAAAATAAAAAAAAAATAAAGCTTGAAGAATATGTCTGGAGTTGGTGGCGGTGAAATACGTGGACAGAAAAGCAGAGTGAAAGGTGAAGAAAAGTGCCAACAAAAGGGTTCTGAAATACAATAGATACTGGCACTTGATAAACGGAATACAATGTCTTGAGGGGTAGAAAATACCATCCTACATTCCAGTGCAAAGCAAAAAGAAGAGCTACAGTACTGAATAGATGCAACTTATTGTTACCCAATCCTTATATGGGTCAAAGGAAAAGATTTGTGTGTTTGTGCACGCGCTTGTGTGTGTGTGCATGTGCATGATTTCAAAATCCTTTGCAAATGATCCAAATCAAATATATTGAGCAAAGGGTCCCTGGCTACATTTAATCAACCTCTATTAACGTGGCTAGTCTTATGGAGACTCATGCTTGTGTCTTCAACAAAGGATTTTTTTTCTTCTATTAAATCAATTTCTGATTTAGTACGTAATTTGAGAACAAGCCATCTATTTGTTGTTTATTCTTAAACTAAATATGATACTGTAACTTGAGGAAGAGAAAGAAGAAAGGAATGACTGAAGCGTAAAGATGCATAGTGTAACTAATTAAAAACTCCACAAAAAAGATAAAATATAGGGTCACTTCTGACCCTTAGTAAAGTCATAGAATTTGTACTGAGACGTACAACAATATGTCTACAAAATAAAGAAGTTTTAGCAATACTACTGTAGGGCTGGACATTATCTCTCTCTCTCTCTCTCTCTCTCTCCTCTCTCTCTCTCTCTCCTCTCTCTCTCTCTCTCTCTCTCTCTCTCTCTCTCTCTCTTAATCCCGTTGAGGATGGCCTTTCAATCTCCTTATATGAGCCGCTGAGGTGTATTTTGAAGTTTACAACTAACGTACAAGTATATTGTCCAACAGATTAAAGACGGTAATGAATAAATTGATCTCTGTTGAACAGTTTTGCAGTGTTAAAGGTAGATCAATAGTGCATTGCAATAATAATATTAGAGACATTATTCATTATTCTTATAAAAATAATTATGCAATGGCTATTATGAAGTTAGATTGGAATAAAGCATTTGATACTGTCACCACGATTTTTTGTTTAAAATTATGAGTAAGTTAGGAATTCCAGATTTGTATATTAGTTGGATGAAAATGTTATATAAAGATTGTTGCAGTCGGTTGAGTATTAATGGAATGTTGAGTGATGTTTTTCCAATTATGAGATCTGTGAGACAAGGATGTCCACTGTCAATGTTGTTATATGTAATTTACCAAGAACCTCTCTTTTTAGGTATTAAGAATAATAAAAGAATAATATCACCACAGCTTCCAAATGGATGGAATATTTGCATGCAAGGATTTGCAGATGATTCATCTGTGTTTATATCAACAGAGGAATCTATAGTTGAGGTTTTTAAGGAAATACATTTATTTGAAAAAGCAAGTGGTGCCCTTTTAAATAGAGATAAAAGTAGCATAACTGGGATAGGGAAATGGCATGGTAAAAATGACTGGCCTCTTCGTTGGCTTAAAACAGAATATAATCTAAAGATATTGGTAATTTCTTATTGTGAAGACGAAAAGATGACAATGGAAATGAATTGGAATATAATAATAGAAAAACTAGAGAAACGGATCAGCATGCTTGCCCAAAGGTATCTTACAATTTTTCAGAAGGCAATAATTGTGAATTGTATTTTATTATCGAAAGAATGGTATGTAGCCCATACACTTCCATTAAGCAAGAGATTTGCACAAAAAGTAAATGTTTTAATATTCAGGTATCTTTGGAGGGGTAGCTATCATCCCATCCGTAGAGCTACCTTGCTTTTGCCTAAAAGTGAAGGGGGTCTTGGTATAGTAGATGTTTTTAATAAAGCTGCTGCAATTCTTACAGCTACTAGCCTTAAAGAAACTTTGGAAGGAAGACTATTAAATATTTATTATTGTAGCATAAGACTAAGCTATTTAGTAAACACAAATAAGTATCCAGATGTATCATATATATGTCCCATGTTTTACTCTGGTGTAGTGGAAAACATAAGAAAAATGTGTAAACATGCTAAATTTCCTCATATAAAAAGCAAAGACATATATTCTGTTATATTTGTTAAGTCACAGCCATTAGTAGAGAAAGATTATCCTTTGCTACAGTGGAGTAATATATGGAAAAATGTTAATCATCCTGTGGTTGGTTTAAGGGAGAGAGAATTTATATTTAAATATTTACATGAAAAATTACCCACAAATAAACATTTAGAAATGTTAGGAATTAAGAATAATGAAAATTGTGACTTTTGTGGTGAACCTGAATATACAATGCATATATTCTATTTTTGTATAAGAATAAAAAATATTTTTCATTGGTTTAAAAGTAAATTTAATTTGATGTGTTCAGTACAAGATAATAACTGGCTAAAATTATTAATGTTAGATATTAAAGGAAGAAGTAGAAGAGATGAGAACACTGCAGTTCTGCTTATTTGTAATTATCTATATTGTGTATGGACTAGTCGTACACAGAACTTGACTGAATGGGAAACTTTGTTTAATTAAAGGTAAATTTAATTTATTGAAATGGTTCTTGAATATTTGTTATGCAAGTAATATACAGAATATATTAACTAAAAAATTTTCCAATGTAATTTTGTAATCATTTAACAATTGTAAATATTGTACATTTGACATTTAAAAAATAAAAGAAAAAAAAATTAACATATTTTCACTGTAAAGCAAAAATATGAAACAAAAAATTAATTATTAAGAAAATTACAGATTTATATAGCTTCGAATATAATGATTTTATATGTACAAATGCATGCATATTATATGTATACTTGCATATTTATTAACAGGAAAGGTATTCATATATGCTTTTTATTCAACTAGCAGTTGTATATGCTCATAATGATATATTTACAAAAGAATTCTAGTCTACAAAGGATATGCATATATTTCTTATGCATTATAGTATTAAAATCCTGCTTCCTTTTCACCAAAAGCTAGGCGTCATAAATGATGCATTAGGTAAACAGTCCCCATTCACTTTTAACTATCCCACCACTTTAAGAAAAGAATTAGTTAACGTTAGCCAAAACAAAAAAGAAGTTAATGCAGGAGTATACCAAATAAGCTGTAATGATTGCAATAGAGTGTACATAGGACAAAAAGGCCGCTCTCTATCCCAGAGAGTCTTAGAACACAAGAGAGCAGTAAGATATAATCAAGAAAATTCGGCTCTTTTTACCCACATCAATGAACATAATCATCGGATTGATTGGAGTGGTGCCACTATGCTATTTAAAAGTACCTGTCAATTAAAACGGAAAATTGTGGAATCTTCCCTCATTGAAATGAAGGACAATTTTAATCTATCTAGGGGTCAATGGACCCCTAACATAATTGATAAAGCCCTCCTGAAGCGCTGCCTCAACGAAGTTATCCCTCAATATAAACACCCAACCAGACTGTAGTCGTTATTGTGTATTTTGATTGTATTAGGATTTATATATGTATTTCATTTTGTATGCTCTTGTATATGGGGATGTGTGTACAGATATTGTTACACGTGTATATCTATATGTGCATATTTATTAATATTTTTTTAATTATAAAAATATGCTGGGGGTTATCTTCTTTCAGATCATTTATCATTTTAAGGATTAAAATTTTTCTTTGTTAATGGTTTAATGATCTTGGCGGCTTCTTTGTTGAGGATAATTAGTTTGGATTGGTCCTGTCTTGTTATCATAAAAATTTTTAATCCCTCAGGTCTCATGAGTCCTTTTGTTTATGTCTCCTCCTTCTTTGTAATTTTTTCTCAGTTGTGCTTGAGAAGGGATCCAGTTAGGATCCGAAATATAGCATTGTTTTACAAGTTTTATTTCACTGATGGGCTTCCTTACTATTTACTGTTGTATGCTAACAGTTTCTATTTATTTATATATATATATATATATATATATATATATATATATATATATATATATATATATATATATATATATATATATATATATATATATATATATATATATATATATATATATATATATATATATATATATATATATATATATATATATATATATATATATATATATATATATATA
>JAXCGZ010010922.1:0-14588 GCA_037179515.1 Halocaridina rubra | reverse complement strand
GACAGAAAATTAGAGAGATCTAGGAGTAAACATACTGGCAGATTTGTCTCCAGAAATACATATAAATGGCGTAGTAAGGGCAGCATATGCATTCTTATCAAATGTAAGGGTAGCCTTCAGGCACATGGACAAGGAAATGTTCAGAAATATTTATGTAACCTATGTGAGGCCAAAACTCGAATATGCAGCCCCCTTTGGAATCCGCACTTGAAAAAGCACATAGATAAGCTTGAAAAAGTTCAAAGACATGCCACGAAACTGGTGCCAGAAATACGCAATCTCGGTTATGATGAGAGGCTGAGGGAATTAGACTTGCCATCACTCGAAGCTAGAAGAGTAAGGGGGGATATGGTGACAGTCTTTAAATTCCTTCATGGTTATGATAGAGTGGATAGGGATCGATATTTCGATATGGCTGGCTCTAGAACTAGAGGTCATAGTTTGAAGCTTCGTAAGAAAACTTCTTTGCAGGATGTAAGGAAATACTTTTTCAGTGTAAGAGTAGTTGATAATTGGAATTGGCTAAGCGAGGAGGTAGTTAATGCTATCTCAATCCATAGTTTTAAGGACAGGTACGATAAGTATCACTAAGTCTAAAATGGAACCGATCAGGAGACGGGAAGATACGAGCTTTGGGCTCTTTCCCGTAAACACAATTAGGTAATCACAATTAGGTAATCACAGGTAGGTAGGTAGGTAGGTTTGTAGTTAGGTATGTATGTATGTATGTATGTAGGTAGGTAGGTAGCTAGGTAGGCATGTACGTATGAAAGCACTTCCGTACATACCTATGCATATATATATATATATATATATATATATATATATATATATATATATATATATATATATATATATATATATATATATAGATATATATATATATATATATATATTTGTGTGTGTATGTAAGTATGCATGCATTCATGTATGTATGTATGCATGTATGTAAGTATGTATGTATGCATGCATGTATATGTATGTATGCATGCATATGCATGTATGTGTTTGTATATGTATGTACTGTATGTATGTATCGAATTACAAAATCTGATGATGAATATTATTAAGATTGCAAAGATTATTATTAATATTATTTTTATTATTATTATCTTTATTATTATTATTATTATTATTATTATTATTATTATTATTATTATTATTATTATTATTATTATTATTATTATTATTATTATTATTATTATTGTTATTGTTATTATTATTATTACTATTATTATTATTATTATTATTATTATTATTATTATTATTATTATTATTATTATTATTATTATTATTATTATTATTATTATTATTATTATTATTAGTAGTAGTAGTAGTAGTAGTAGTAGTATTATAAATTAGCCTTTGTCAGACAATCACAAAACTTATTCACCAGGTTCTTAATGTGCTCCACTTTAAAAATAAATTTCATTATCTTTAGTCTGTATTATATTTGTACCGGGAATAGGACAAGTAATAAGCCGTAAAAATAAAAAAAAACAAAAATAGAAAAAAAAAGGAATACATGCTGTGGTGGATATAAAGGCAGAGATGAAGGACACATAATAAGCTCTGGAAGAGGGAGAGGGCGTTGGATGGGGGAGAGGGAGCTTGTCCAGAATATATAAAGACGGCCTTCTTTTCCAACAGCATTCAGTTCTTACAAACCCTTTCAAAGAGGAAACATGAAGACCTTTGTAAGTAATATTGTCAACATCGTTTTGCTAACTAGACGAAAGGTAATGGAATCCACAAGTTTCTCATTCTAAGTCAATAACTATATCGAAATTATTCCCAACATTTTAATCATTTATTCATGCCTTGTAATTCTTCCAATTATTCAATGCATAATTTAGAGTAATATCTTCAGTCCTCGAAGCAAAGATTTTGCTTACCAGATGAAAGTTTATAGCGTACAGAAACCTTAAAATTATCATGAATAACTTTTCTGAGATAAGATCTCTATTTTCTTGTAAGTACTTTTTTATTTGCTGTATACTTATTCATGCTTCAAATATTTACCAACTCTTTCATATATATATATAGTTTATTGACAAAATATTACAAAAGTATTACAAAAATATATTAATTTTTTCTTTTTGCACAAAATAGCATAAGTAATAGACACAATATTTTGTCCATCAAAAAAATCTTAGCCTAAAGAACAATACACATATTATCACAAACTTACCAACAAAAGTAAATAATCATATTTATCTTAATGCCTAATTCTTAAATACAGTTAGAAGAATAGAATACATCCAAATATTACATTAGATAAATAAGCTTCCTACAGCATGCGGAAGAATATCCAAACGTTTCTCTTTATATCGATAAGGTTTTATAAGTTGGGACAATTACCATTGTTAAACTCGAAATGCCTTTGTTTAAATGATAATTACAATGAAGATTTTTTGAATTCTAGATAATCTTAAGACTTTTAATATTTTTCAGGTCATTTTTGCTGCTGTTGCAGCTTTGTGCGTCATGAGCACTTTCGCTGAGCCTGAACCCGAACCCGAGGCTGATCCTGGTTTCCGAAGATTTGGAGGTTATGGAGGCTATGGTGGATATGGGGGTTATGGGGGTTTGGGGCGTTTTGGAGGCTTTGGAGGCTATGGTTATGGCCGTAAGAAGAGGAGTGCTGACCCTGAACCCAAGGCAGCTGCTGAACCTGAAGCTGATCCAGGCTACAGACGCTTTGGAGGATTTGGAGGTTATGGTGGATATGGAGGCTATGGTGGTTTCGGAGGTTTCGGTCGAGGCTTTGGAGGCTATGGATATGGCCGTTAGGAAATGAATTTAAAAATGAATTAATGACAACTTTGTATCACACAGTTTCCTTCTAACGGTACAAGATGTTAGATACATGATGAAAAATGACTGAAATAAAATAGTGCAATCTGACTATTGCAAATTTCGATATCCTTTTTCTTATTTTAGTTCCTGGCCACACAAAGTATTGCGACAAAGAATGCTTAGGGTCTAAATATGACAAGTATATGGTGCAGCATTCATGAGACGGATAACAGGCATCCAAATGTATGTTTACATCTGTTTCAAACAAAGTCAAAAATAAAAATTACCTTTCATGCTCTAAACAATAAAATACATTTTATGGAAAGTTGCTACTTAATATATATTATACAGTGCATGAACTGATAAAAGCTAAAGATAAGAGGGTGTTTTGAAGTTAAATAAATTACTACCACTTTTAAATCCAAATGAATAAAATATTAAAAAAAAATAACAATATATTGACCCTCAATTTGCTAGAAGTTAGCTTGTATGCATTTTTCCTCAATATATGCTTGCACAACTTAGACATATTTTGTTTCATTGTAGCAAAAGAGAGAACATTCGATTTGTTGCATATATATATATATATATATATATATATATATATATATATATATATATATATATATATATACATATATATACATATATATATATATACATATATATATACATATATATATATATATATATATATATATATATATATATATATACATATATATATATATATATATATATATATATATATATATATATATATATATATATATATATATATATATATATATATATATATATATATATATATATATATATATATATATATATATATATATATATATATATATATGCATGTATGTGATTACCTAATTGTGATTACCTAATTGTGTTTACGGGAAAGAGCCCAAAGATCGTATCTTCCCGTCTCCTGATCGGTTCCATTTTATACTTAGTGATACTTATCATACCTGTCCTTAAAACTATGGATTGAGATAGCATTAACTACCTCCTCGCTTAGCCAATTCCAATTATCAACTACTCTTACACTGAAAAAGTATTTGTATGTATGTATGTATGTATGTATGCATGTATGCATGTAGGAGTGTATGTATGTATGTATGTATGTATATATGTATGCATGTATATATATATATATATATATATATATATATATATATATATATATATATATATATATATATATATATATATATATATATATATATATATATATATATATATATATATATATATATATATATATATATATATATATTAGAAGTAAGAGAAGGATCATTTATGAGCCTGACTGTCTTAGATTCAACCCTATATAAATAAGTGTAAGAAGAAGCACCCCCGATGTGTGAGCAGTATTCTAAGCAGGGAGGGATAAGATCTTCATAAATTTTAAGTAGCTGTAAAGAGGAAAAGTAATGAAGGAAGAAGATTTAGAAATTTGGATTATGTGATTCCTCCAAGAAAAGTTAAAGGCTATATGGATTAATAATATGTTAATAGACTTAAGAGGGAAAATTTCTTTAGTTTCGAAGATAATAAGGATATCAGGAGGAGAAGAAGATAAAGAGATAAACTGAAACTGTGTCTTGGAGGCACTGAATTTAACTAAAATTTGAGTGCCCCACTCAGATACACTCTGCAAATCGGAGTTGAGAGTAGAAGAAAGAGTAATACGAGATTGATTACGAGTAGCAGATGAAGATTGTGAAAAAAAGGCAGAGGAAAAGTGAAGGGTAGAATCATCAGCAAAGGCATGAAGAAGAGAGGAAGATGGGGATTGTAGAAGATTTTTGATGAAGAGTAGGTGAAAGAACAGAGCCCCATGGAAGACCACTGTAAACAGAAAAAGGGCTAGATGTCGTACCATCAACAACTACAGATAAAAAACGGTCAGAAAGAAAACTGGAAATCAGAGAACAGAAAGAAAATATATATATATATATATATATATATATATATATATATATATATATATATATATATATATATATATATATATATATACATATATATATATATATATATATATATATATATATATATATATATATATATATATATATATATATATATATATATATATATATATATATCTCAGACTAAACAGACACACTACAAATGACTTTATATTATTATTTACTTCCTTTTTATTTATTTTTTTTCAGAAGAATAAATAAATGAAATAGAGAATTGAAGAGGAAAAATCACTGATGTTCTTACTTTAGACATTTATGAATATTTCCTTTATGGAAGAAAGGACATCATGATATCCCAATAAAATCATGAAACAAGAAAAAAAAAGAAAAAAAATTCAAGATCGGGTGATATACATATTAGGTCTCCGTAGGACTTCTTTATGTCTGCTGTATAAGATATAAACGTTATCTTATATACAAAAACATTGTAATATCTTAAGACGAAACCTACTATTAAAAAAAGGGAAAAGAATGATTATATGCAACTGCACTACAATATCCTTTCATTGTTTATATATATATATATATATATATATATATATATATATATATATATATATATATATATATATATATATATATATATATATATATATATATATATATATATATATATATATACAAATGTAAAAAATTGATAATTGGAAGTGGCTAAGCGATGAGGCTGTAAATGCTGAATGCAGTCATAGTTTTGAGGAAGGATATGAAAAAGAGTTAATGCATCACTCACAAAACTGACCCGGAGAGGAGAGAAATTATGAGCATTTTCTTCTGAATGTGACTCCGTGACAGACAAGAAACTACCCTCATCAATAAAGGCCTGGGCAAGAGAAAACATTAAGACGAAGGAAAAGCAAAATCTAATGGACAAGGCGGAGATACGGTTATTAAGCACAATGGAAAAGGACAGACTGAAAAAGTTGTATAAGTACTGAGGCCCTAAAGTTATGAAGGATTAGGCCCTGACATGACAATAGATCCGCTTTTTGAAGGAAGATAGGTCATAAGAATTTGGAAAGACAGAAGGGGGAAAAGAGTTCTGGAGTCTGGAGGTAGATGGGAAGAAGCAGTAGCTGCACCGACCAATCCGCGAGCTACAAATCTCCACACAATACCTGTGAGACGAGGCCGCATGGCAAGTGTTGCATAGTCTCGGCAGTGGGGAAGGGATGCAACATTCCACCTCATCAGAGAAGCGATGGAAGTAGTTTCGATAGAAAAGAGAAAGGCATGATTCCTTGTGGCGAAGAGAGTGAAAATCAAGATTGGAGGCAAGAGAAGGACCAGTAATGAGTCTGACTGCCTTAGATTCAACCCTATCAAGGAGATAAGTATATGAAGAAGCATCCCAGATGTGTGAGCAGTATTCTAAGCAGGGGCGGATAAGACGTTTATATATTTTAAGTAGCTGAAAAAAGGAAAAGTAATGACGAAAACTAAACAGAACCCACAATTTTTTGGATGCAGATTTAGAAATTTGGATTATGTGATTCGTCAACACTAGTTATATGTTATATGGATTCCAAAAATATTGACAGTTTTTAGCTGTATTATATATATATATATATATATATATATATATATATATATATATATATATATATATATATATATATATATATACACGCAAACATTCACTCACTCTTACACACTCAAAGCTAGAAGGAAGAAGAGGGGATATGGTGACGGTTTTTAAATTCCTTCATGGCTGTGATAGATAAGGATCGATATTTTGATTTGGCTGGCTCTATAACTAGAGGTCATAGTTTGCAGCTTCGTAAGAAATGTTCTTTGCAGGATGTAAGGAAGTATTTTCTTTTCAGAGTAAGAATACTTGATAATTGGCATTTGCTAAGCGAGGAGGTAGTAAATGCTAACTCAAATCATAGTTTTTAGGACATATATGATTAGCATCATTGAGTTCAAAAATGGAACCAAACATGAGACGGGGAGTTAGGAGCAAAGAGATCTTTCCCGTAAGCATAATTAGGTAATAACAATTATCCCCCCCACGCACACACACACACACACACACACACACACACACACACACACATATATATATATATATATATATATATATATATATATATATATATATAAAGAGAGAGAGAGAGAGAGAGAGAGAGAGAGAGAGAGAGAGAGAGAGAGAGAGAGAGAGAGAGAGAGAGAGAGAGAGAGAGAGAGAGAGAGAGAGAGAGAGAGAGAGAGAGAGAGAGAGAGACTCATTTTGATCACAAATTCAATGTGTCAATTCGACATTCCTTATAAAATCACATTTACAAATATTCTTACATGATAGTTGAGGAATGGGTAATATAATGGTTTATATTGAAACCCGTGCTCATAATATATTTATACTTACATATATAGATACATATATATCAATACATACAGCATATATATATATATATATATATATATATATATATATATATATATATATATATATATATATATATATATATATATATATATATATATATATATATAAACACACACACACACACACACACACACACACACACACACACACACACACACACACACATGCCAGAGAGAAATGGTTCGATAATGGGTGTAAAAGAGCTAAGGAGTGGAGAGACAAATGCTGGAAAAGGTATAGGAGGAGAAAAAACATAAATGCCTGGCAAACCTACAAAAGAGCAAGAAATGACTACCTAAGTAAAAGGAGAGAGGCAGAGAGAGACTATGAGAGGGACATCACCAGGAAGGCTAAAGAAAATCCCAAGCTTTTCCACAGCTTTATCAGAGGAAAACTGAAGGAAAAAGAACAGGTTTTAAGGCTAAAGAGAGCGGATGGAAGCATCACTGAGACGGATGAAGAGATCTGCAAAGAATTGAACAAGGAGTTTCAGTCAGTATTTACAGTAGAAAATACCCCACCCCCTCAGATTGCAGTGATAGAAGCTCAAGGGCCGGTATTAGAGAACATCAACCTTACAGCCACAGAGGTATGCAAAGCGCTGATGGATTTAGATATTCATAAAGCTACAGGTCCCGATGACATATGCCCTCATGTGCTTAAAAAATGCGCAAACGCAATATCAGTGGCACTAAGTATCATATTTAAGGAGTCACTGGAGTCGGGGGAGATTCCAAGATGCTGGAAACAAGCAAATGTGATATCTATCTTCAAAAAGGGAAGGAGGGATACGGCTCTGAACTATAGACCAGTTTCCTTGACCAGCATAGTTTGCAAACTTATGGAGAAACTACTAAGGAAACATATCTCTCTTCACTTGGAATCCTTCAACTTTTTGTCAGTGAGGCAACATGGCTTCAGAGAAGGTAGATCAACAGTAACAAACTTATTAGAATTTTATGATGAGGTAAGCCAAATCTTACAGGAAAGAGAGGGCTGGGCAGATTGCATATTCCTAGACTTCCAGAAAGCGTCTGACACTGTTCCACATGGGAGACTTATTAGGAAGCTGCAATCAATGGCTAGAATAGGTGGAAATGTTTTGGAATGGATAAAAACTTACTTAGAAGGAAGGGAACAGAGGGTTAGAGTAAGACACTCAGTGTCTGAATGGAGAAGAGTTAGTAGTGGAGTTCCACAGGGTTCAGTTTTAGGGCCACTTTTGTTCCTTGTATATGTAAATGACCTACCAGAGTCTGTAAATTCATTCATGAATATGTTTGCAGATGATGCAAAGATTGTGAAGAAAGTAAAAAACGAGAACAATGGTAGAGAACTTCAGGAGGATCTAAATAATCTGCATGAGTGGTCAGAAAAGTGGCTAATGAAATTCAATACTTCAAAATGTAAGGTAATGAGAATGGGTACAAGTGCAAGAAGGCCCAAGCTTGACTACTCGGTGGCTGGAGTACAACTTCAAGAGACAGAAAATGAGAGAGATCTAGGAGTAAACATACTGGCAGATTTGTCTCCAGAAATACATATAAATGGCATAGTAAGGACAGCATATGCATTCTTATCAAATGTAAGGGTAGCCTTCAGGCACATGGACAAGGAAATGTTCAGAAATATTTATGTAACCTATGTGAGGCCAAAACTCGAATATGCAGCCCCCTTTTGGAATCCGCACTTGAAAAAGCACATAGCTAAGCTTGAAAAAGTTCAAAGACATGCCACGAAACTGGTGCCAGAAATATGCAATCTCAGTTATGATGAGAGGCTGAGGGAATTAGAGTTACCATCACTCGAAGCTAGAAGAGTGAGGGGGGATATGGTGACAGTCTTTAAATTCCTTCATGGTTATGATAGAGTGGATAGGGATCGATATTTTGATATGGCTGGCTCTAGAACTAGAGGTCATAGTTTGAAGCTTGGTAAGAAAACTTCTTCGCAGGATGTAAGGAAATACTTTTTCAGTGTAAGAGTAGTTGATAATTGGAATTGGCTAAGCGAGGAGGTAGTTAATGCTATCTCAATCCATAGTTTTAAGGACAGGTATGATAAGTATGACTAAGTATAAAATGGAACCGATGAGGAGACGGGAAGATACGAGCTTTGGGCTCTTTCCCGTAAACACAATTAGGTAATCACACACACACACACACACACACACACACACACACACACACATATATATATATATATATATATATATATATATATATATATATATATATATATATATATATATATATATATATATATATATATATATATATATATATAATATTTGCCGTGCTATGTCTCACTATTAATCTCCGTTCAAATAAGGGTGAAGACAATCATCTTGGAAAAGGGGTATTATGGCTGGATGACCAACTTAACACCACTTGTGTACACACACACACACACACACACACACACACACACACACACACACACACACACACACACACACACACACACACACACACACACACACACACACACACACACACACACACACACACACACACACGGAATTGCTCCTCTTAAATTTTTAACTGTTTCGAGTGACTAAGTGCTTAGTGGAAAACTTTACCATAATTTCCATAAATCTGAAATCCTGCAGAGTATTGTGAGTACAAGAACTTATATTTGTTGTAAGACGAGACTGTTCATATTAAAGGAAAAAAAATTGAGAACTTTTTCGTGAGAAGAGAGAGAGAAGCTGCCGTCCAGTTCTGCCTTGAGGGAAATCTAGAAGAGTTGCCAGAGGTGGAGCCATTACATCACATTACCTAATTTTTTGTGTAAACTGGGGAAAGCTCTTAAGCCGTTTACCTGATCCTGTGGTTCTATATATTGTTAAAATCAGTATCCTTCCCATTTATATTAACTAGTTAGTTAGTTTGATACACGAAAAAACTGAATAATAAAAGAAAAAAAATTTACCAAATACCCACCTGTCAACAGTACTGAGTTAAGTTGCCAAGTAGTACAGCAGTCTTATTTTCTTAATTTTTTTTTGCTTTTCTTTTAGCTTTCTCTTTTACTATTTTGTTATTTTGTATATATATTGAGTTAAATGTAAAGTCTAATCCCGTGATAACATATCTTGGTTAGCAAGTCAGTTTATCAGTTAGGAAGAATATATAACAGAAACAGGTGGGTGCCACCTCAAACACAAATTCGAATTTTCCTTCAGGTTTGACTTTTGTTTTTCTTTTTCTTTTTATACTTAAATTACCATGGTCAAGATTTTAAGTTAAGATGTGTGTTACCAGAAAGGAGACAAACTGAGTCACTAAATAGCACTTATATGGAGATATAAAAATTCTGTGTGAAGCTAAATTAGAAGTTTTTCTCTTTTCTTTTTTTTCCTCTTTCTCGTCTTCTTTCTATATTCTGTGAGAGGGAGAACATAAAAATGAAGCCATCTCTGTCCCAAACCTCTCCCACCCATGGGTCGGGAGAAGGGGTAGTCATTAGGGGACTTAAACAGAGAATCAAGAAGTTAGAGGAAATGGTTATAAGCCTTGATGATAAAATTCGGAATATGGATGGAGAAATGAAAGAGAATGAAACACTCAGAGAACAAATAAGATCTTTGGAGGAAGCAAATAAAGCACAAGGGCAGGAGAGAAAGGAACTAGAAAAAAGAATAAAGAAGCTGGAAGGGGAAAAGAGTCAACTAGAATCTAGAATTTCTAAACAAGAAGATAAAAACAAACAGCTGAATGACAACCTAAAGGAATTAGATGTTAGTTCACTGCTCTCTTCTGAGAGAGATGAGATTGCTGCTTGGAATGTTCAGATTAAGGAAAACATTGAACAGTTCAGAAAAGAGTTCCAGGAGCTGAATATGGAAAATGATGCCATGAAAACGTCCTTTGCTGATGCACTAAAGGGGAATGTGGCAGTAAAAGAGGCTGTAAAGGTGGTGGCACTGGAAAACATACAAACAGTTGACTATAAAGAGACAGTAATCGAAAAAATGAAAGACGTTGTGATGGAAAGGGCAAACCCACTCATCAGACAGGCACTTGATAAGGAGAAGACAGTGGTAATCTCAGGCATAAGTGAATCCCAGGAGCCAACATGGCAGGGGAGACTTGAAGAAAATAAAGCTAGCGTTGTAGACCTGATAAGAAAGCTTGGAGTAGTATGTGGTCCTGAGGATATTGTAAACATACACCAACTAGGTAAATATTCGAGGGAAGGAAAGCCGAGACCAACAAAAGTAACCTTTGAGAGAGGGGAAACATGTAGGGAAATATTGTTGAGAAAAAAAAGTCTAAAAGACCTTCAAGAATGCAAAGAAGTGTTCATTAGACGATACAGAACAAAGGAAGAGATGGGAAAGATCAAAAACTTGTTGCAAGAGGCAAGAAGGTTAAATGATGAAAGAAATGAAGAAGAGAAGAAAAATTTTCGTTACAGAATACTTCCAGACAAAGGGGAGATAAAGAAGATAATGACAGAAGATCAGGGGATGGGGCCTCATTAAGATTGTTATACACAAATGCTGATGGATTAGCTGGTAAGGCAGTAGAATTAAAAGATAGGATTCACAACAGTAAGGCAGATATAGTAGCAATTACAGAGACTAAGTTGAGTGAGGACATAAACAGTGTCACAGTTTTTCCTAAGGGCTTCAGAATACTAAGGGTTGAAAGATCTGAGAGGACTGGTGGAGGGATAGCACTGCTCATAAGTGAGAGGATTCAAGTTGAAGAAATAAACTTGGCTATAGAAAGTGAGTTCAGGGAATTTCTTGTTGCTCGCATAAATACTGGGTCAGAGAGCATTATAATAACTGTTGTATACAACCCACAAAGGAACCAAAATAGGCTTGAAATTTATGAGGAAAGTCATATAGGTACTATTGAAGTCATAAACTCAGTTGTTAACATGGCACGGGAGAAAAAATGTAGGATTTTGATTATGGGAGACTTTAATCATAAAGAGATAGATTGGATAAATCTTGACCCACACAGTGGTGAGGATTCATTTGGGGCAAGATTCCTAGATTGCGTACAAGGGAATTTCCTACACCAACATGTAATGGAACCAACAAGAGCCAGGGGTGGGGATGAGCCATCACTACTTGATCTAGTGTTCACAGATAATGTGTTGGATATTGAAAATATTGAGTATGAACCACCAATTGGAAAGAGTGACCACTGTGTGTTGTTGATGGAGTATATCATTGAAGACATTCTTCCTGAGAGTAGAGGCACTGAGGACATGAGGAGGAACTATCCGAAAGGAGATTACATCAAAATGAATGAGCTTTTTGCAGTTATTGACTGGAGAACCTTATTTTACAACAAATCTGTACAAGAAATGTATGACATCTTTTGTGAGAAATATGGGAAGATAGTAGATTGCTGCATACCTGTCACCAAAGTAGGTGTAATTCATGCCAGAGAGAAATGGTTCGATAATGGATGTAAAAGAGCTAAGGAGTGGAGAGACAAATGCTGGAAAAGGTATAGGAGGAGAAAAAACATAAATGCCTGGCAAACCTACAAAAGAGCAAGAAATGACTACCTAAGTAAAAGGAGAGAGGCAGAGAGAGATTATGAGAGGGACATCACCAGGAAGGCTAAAGAAAATCCCAAGCTTTTCCACAGCTTTATCAGAGGAAAACTGAAGGTAAAAGAACAGGTTTTAAGGCTAAAGAGAGCGGATGGAAGCATCACTGAGACGGACGAAGAGATCTGCAAAGAATTAAACAAGGAGTTTCAGTCAGTATTTACAGTAGAAAATACCCCACCCCCTCAGATTGCAGTGATAGAAGCTCAAGGGCCGGTATTAGAGAACATCAACCTTACAGCCACAGAGGTATGCAAAGCGCTGATGGATTTAGATGTTCATAAAGCTACAGGTCCTGATGACATATCCCCTCATGTGCTTAAAAAATGCGCAAACACAATATCAGTGGCACTAAGTATCATATTTAAGGAGTCACTGGAGTCGGGGGAGATTCCAAGATGCTGGAAACAAGCAAATGTGATACCTATCTTCAAAAAGGGAAGGAGGGATACGGCTCTGAACTATAGACCAGTTTCCTTGACCAGCATAGTTTGCAAAGTTATGGAGAAACTACTAAGGAAACATATCTCTCTTCACTTGGAATCCTTCAACTTTTTGTCAGTGAGGCAACATGGCTTCAGAGAAGGAAGATCAACAGTAACAAACTTATTAGAATTTTATGATGAGGTAAGCCAAATCTTACAGGAAAGAGAGGGCTGGGCAGATTGCATATTCCTAGACTTCCAGAAAGCGTTTGACACTGTTCCACATGGGAGACTTATTAGGAAGCTGCAATCAATGGCTAGAATAGGTGGAAATGTCTTGGAATGGATAAAAACTTACTTAGAAGGAAGGGAACAGAGGGTTAGAGTAAGACACTCAGTGTCTGAATGGAGAAGAGTTAGTAGTGGAGTTCCACAGGGTTCAGTTTTAGGGCCACTTTTGTTCCTTGTATATGTAAATGACCTACCAGAGTCTGTAAATTCATTCATGAATATGTTTGCAGATGATGCAAAGATTGTGAAGAAAGTAAAAAACGAGAACAATGGTAGAGAACTTCAGGAGGATCTAAATAATCTGCATGAGTGGTCAGAAAAGTGGCTAATGAAATTCAATACCTCAAAATGTAAGGTAATGAGAATGGGTACAAGTGCAAGAAGGCCCAAGCTTGACTACTCGGTGGCTGGAGTACAACTTCAAGAGACAGAAAATGAGAGAGATCTAGGAGTAAACATACTGGCAGATTTGTCTCCAGAAATACATATAAATGGCGTAGTAAGGGCAGCATATGCATTCTTATCAAATGTAAGGGTAGCCTTCAGGCACATGGACAAGGAAATGTTCAGAAATATTTATGTAACCTATGTGAGGCCAAAACTCGAATATGCAGCCCCCTTTTGGAATCCGCACTTGAAAAAGCACATAGCTAAGCTTGAAAAAGTTCAAAGACATGCCACGAAACTGGTGCCAGAAATACGCAATCTCGGTTATGATGAGAGGCTGAGGGAATTAGACTTGCCATCACTCGAAGCTAGAAGAGTAAGGGGGGATATGGTGACAGTCTTTAAATTCCTTCATGGTTATGATAGAGTGGATAGGGATCGATATTTCGATATGGCTGGCTCTAGAACTAGAGGTCATAGTTTGAAGCTTGGTAAGAAAACTTCTTTGCAGGATGTAAGGAAATACTTTTTCAGTGTAAGAGTAGTTGATAATTGGAATTGGCTAAGCGAGGAGGTAGTTAATGCTATCTCAATCCATAGTTTTAAGGACAGGTACGATAAGTATCACTAAGTCTAAAATGGAACCGATTAGGAGACGGGAAGATACGAGCTTTGGGCTCTTTCCCGTAAACACAATTAGGTAATCACAATTAGGTAATCACA
>JAXCGZ010010921.1:0-10000 GCA_037179515.1 Halocaridina rubra | reverse complement strand
TCGTGTTATTATGGTGAGTAATTTTATTATATTTTATTTTATTTTAATATTTGACTTATTATGATTTTCTTAATATATCTATATATTTTTCGCATAGCATAGTTTCATCAGCTATTTAATGTGTTTTATATATATATATATATATATATATATATATATATATATATATATATATATATATATATATATATATATATATATATATATATATATATATATATATAAGAAGAGAATACCGTTTGCTTTAGTACAGACATTTTCGACATGTGACTCAAGTGATAAATGACTGTCAATATATGCCCCAAATTCCAAACAGATGAAGCTACACTAACATGAGAAGGCCCTACTTTCATTTCTAGGTCTCTGGGTATACGAGCTAAGTAAGCTCTTAATCTTGTAAATATGAATAGATTAGTACTTGACTGTCCTCTCAACCTATTTCTTGTAATCTAGAATATTACTCTTTCAATTCTGGCTTCCATTTTTGAGATTAAGGCCCGATTTCTTAAACAGTGTAAACCTAGGGTACCATATTGTACGGGATCCTAGCCATACACAGAACCGCGTTAGATGCGTTTATGAAATCCATTTGTGTGTGTCTAGCTAACTAACAATATGGTATCCTAGGTTTACACTGTTTAAGAAATCGGGCCCAAGAAATCAAGGTCTTCTGTATTATTGGAAAGGAGAAACTGGGCATCAGTTGTAACTTGGACAAGCATGACGCTCTGAGGAATGTTTTTGTGAATCATTTACATAAATACAATGAAATATAAGGGTCAG
Source organism: Halocaridina rubra (assembly GCA_037179515.1). Classification (NCBI taxonomy): domain Eukaryota; kingdom Metazoa; phylum Arthropoda; class Malacostraca; order Decapoda; family Atyidae; genus Halocaridina; species Halocaridina rubra. The sequence goes on along the minus strand of JAXCGZ010010921.1, from coordinate 9,217 downwards.
AGTACTTGACCTTGAGGGACCCCTAATTCAACAGAGAGCTAGGATATTTAAGTTATTTTTTTTTTCTAGATTTTGCTGATTGTATGTGATTGGTTATATAGCCATTAACCTAGAAATCTTCTCTATGTCTCTATGTAAATCTTTAATTTTCATTAAAAGGATTGGCTGAAAGACATTGTCAAAAGTTTTGGAATGGTCACATGGGGCAAGCAATGATACCCCGTTCATAGTCTGTTTTGTAAAATGTGTCAGTGACTTTTAGTATTGCAGTTAGTGTAGAGAGACCTTTCCCTAAGCCTTGCTGGAGATATCGAAAACTGATGATATATATATATATATATATATATATATATATATATATATATATATATATATATATATATATATATATATATATATATATATATATATATACTGGTTGCATTCAACTTTATGTAAAACTTTTTATAGAATTTTGGACATAGCAATGGCAAGAAATGGACGAAGTACAGAGGGAGGTCCCGCCGGGGGAGAGGTGTGTCGTGGGCGGCGACTTAAACGGGCATATAGGACATGACAACGATGGAGTGAGACGAGTTCATGGAGGCAAAGGTACTGGAGTGAAAAACCAGGAGGGGGAGAGCGTGCTGGATTTTGCCATAGCATTTGACATGGCGATCCTGAACACATTCTTCATGAAAAACAGCTACCCGACATACAGGAGTGGTCCCAGAGAGAGTCAAATTGACTTCCTCCTGTATCGAAGAGAAAACATCCGAGAAGTGGAAGACTAAAGTACTACAAGGAGAGAGTGTGGGAGCGCAGCACAGCCCAGTTGTGGCGAAGCTGGTTGTAAGGACGCGAAGGACCGGAGTCGAGAGGGGAGAACCTAGGATCAAGTGGTGGAAACTCAAGGATGAGGTGGTGCGGCAGGAGTTCAAGAGGAAAGCACTACAAAGGATAGAAGAGGCAGAGGAGGCGGATCAGTGGTGGAAAAGGAACAGTGAAGTGATCAGGAGTACGGCAGAGCAAGTCCTCGGAAAGTCATCTGGAAAGAAACCGAGAAACGGAAAAGAGTCTTGGTGGTGGTCCTCAAATTGCAAAGAGAAGATAGAAAAGAAGAAAGAGATGAAGAAAGCTTACGACAAGGAAAGAACAGAGGAGCGTAAAGCTATGTTGAAAGATGCAAATAAGGAGGCGAAGAGGGCTGTAGCACAGGCGCGTGCAGCAGCACTGCAGGATATGTATGAGAACCTGGAAACAAAGGAGGGACAGAAGAGAATCTATAAGTTAGCAAAAGAAAGGAACAGATCGACAAAGGACCTAACATCAATAAAGCAAATCAAGGATAAGAACGGAAGAGTGCTTACTGACCCCGACATGATTAAAATGCGGTGGAGGGACTACTACGAAGAACTTCTAAATCAGGATAATCCAAGAATACGAAGAGGTGAAGGAGTGGGAATGGAGGGAGAGGTAGACCCTGTGAGTGAGGCGGAAGTCAGAGAAGCGTTGAAGAAGATGAAAAATGGAAAGTCAGTAGGGCCAGACCAGATTCCTGCAGAGGTATGGAAGAGTTTGGGCGAAGAAGGGATACGGGTGCTGACAAAGTTCCTGAACATGGTGATGAAGGAAGAGACTATCCCGAACGAGTGGAGAGATAGTATAATGGTACCGATTTTCAAAGGAAAGGGAGACATCCAGAGTTGCAACAACTATAGAGGAATTAAGCTAACATCTCACACTATGAAACTGCTGGAAAGAGTGTTGGATAAAAGGCTGAGGGAGGAGACAGAAGTTTGTAGTGAGCAGTTTGGTTTTATGAAAGGTCGAGGAACAATGGATGCAGTATTCGCAATGAGGCAGACAATGGAAAAATATAGAGATAAGCAAAGAGGGCTGTATGGCGTTTATTGACCTGGAAAAAGCTTATGATCGGGTCCCGAGAAGCGAGGTGTGGAGGAGTATGAGGTCGAAGGGAGTGAAGGAGAAGTATGTCAAGATAGTTCAGGACATATACAGGGAAGCCACAACAAGAGTAAGAAGTACAGTTGGCACTACAGAGCCTTTTCAGGTGAAAGTTGGACTCCATCAGGGATCAGCTCTTAGCCCCTATCTATTTAACCTTCTCATGGATGTGATGGTGGATGAAGTGACAAAGGAGGCACCATGGAGCATGCTCTTTGCAGACGATATTGTTTTGGTCTCCGAGAGCCGTGAAGAATTGCAAGAGAGGTTGGAGCTATGGAGGGGTTTGCTGGAGGATTATGGACTGAAGGTGAGCAGACAGAAAACGGAGTACCTGGAGTGCAATGTGACACAAGGAGGCGACCTGTTCATGCAAGACCACAAGCTCCCAAAGGCGGACGCCTGCAAATACCTCGGCTTCTACGTAACGAAGGATGGAGACCTAGAGAGAGAGATTGATCATAGGATCCAGGTAGCGTGGAACAGCTGGAAGAGAACATCAGGGGTGCTATGTGACAAGAAAATCAGTGCTAGAGTGAAAGGAAAAGTGTACAAGTCAGTTGTGAGACCAGCGTTGCTGTACGGAGTGGAGACGTGGCCGGTGAAAAAGGTTCAAGAAAGGAAGATAGATGTCGCAGAAATGAGAATGCTGAGGTGGATGTGTGGGGTGACGAGGGAGGACAGGATACGAAATGACCGGATCAGAGGTACAGTGAAGGTGGTGGAGGCGTCGGCGAAAGCGCAGGAGAGGAGATTACAGTGGTTCGGTCATGTGAAGAGGAGAGAAGAAGACTACGTGGGTGTGAGAGTGATGGAGATGGACGTGGAGGGCAGACGTAGACGAGGAAGACCTAAACTACGGTGGAAGGACCGACTGAAGGAGGATATCAGAGAGAGACAGCTGGGGGAGGAGCAAGTGATGGACCGGAACCAGTGGAGACGACTAGTGAAGAGATGCGACCCCATATGAAAATGGGAACGCAAATAGAGGAAGAAGAAGAAGAATGGGTCTGTAACTGGTTGGATTCTCGCCGCCACCCTGTCTGAATACGGGGAAAACCGTTCCATACTTCCATTCTTCTGGGAATATCCCCTTGACAGTGGAGGTGTTGATAATCACAGTTAGTACAAATAATGAATCGTTCTAAAATTTAGTAGTCATTCCATGTGCTCCCCAAGAATTTATATTTTCAAAAGCTTTTTACTGTATTTATTTCTGAGATAATGGCCCGATTTTTTAAACAATGTAACCCTAGGATACTATATTGTTAGTTAGCTAGACACACACACATGGATATCATAAACACATCTGACGCAGTTCTGTGCATAGCTAGGATCCCCCTCATGGGGGGGGATCCTAGCCATACACAGAACCGCGTCAGATGCGTTTATGAAATTCATTTGTGTGTGTCTAGCTAAGTAACAATATGGTGTCCTAGGTTTACACTGTTTAAGAAATCGGGCCAGTGTCAGGTTGAGGCCTAAAGAGAAGTCCTTGCTTGTTGAATATTTCAGTTTTTTTTATTTTGATTTACTTGATATTATGTTTTACCTTACTCTTTCTTAAGCCTTTTTCCCTTTGTTTCCTTAAGAAAAAAAAAGTTATTAAGTTTTTCACATGACTTTGAACTTGAAACGTCTTTGCTGAAACATCTTTGATAATGCTCCATATGTTACCTTTTTCAATTTTGCAATCCTGGAATTTGATTCTTTAGATTTTTTGAGCTTGTTGAATGAGAGTTTTAGCACACTTTTTTTTGGATTGATTATATTATGCCTTATGTAGTTCACCAGATTTTTTATCTAACCATTGTTATATTGTATTTCGTTTTGATATTTCAGTTTTCATTTCATCATACATCCATGGAGCAGGGGTACGGGTAATTCTCTGTGAGACTTTTGGGGAACTAGTATTTCAGCTAGACATGAGGTTTGTCGTCATTATGTGAGTTTGTGAACTTCTTGACAGGGTCCGATAAACTTATCGCAGAAATTATTCAAACTGTACTATTTTAAACTGCTAAATGTTTTTGTTGGCAGTTTTTTTTTTTAAGGTTTTAAGATTTCTTTATATCTGTCATGAGTAATAATAGGCCATGATCTGACAAGTGTCTTATTCATTTATTATAATTACATTAATAAGAGTTTTTGTTTTACAGCTTGTTCCTTTTATATAAATTTAGGTCTAACAAATTGTTAAGAAGTATGAAATATGCACAAATATTGATGAGGATGGGAATGCATATATGCGTCCGTGTGCATGTGTGTGTATTGCAAGTACCTGTGTTGCTTTGTTTATAACGCCAGAAAGGGTGTGAAATTGCGTAGCTTCACGGACGGTCTTACCTGATTGTACAACTTTAAAACAAAGCCCCTCCTCCTCCGCCTTCCTCTTCCTCCTCCATCCCTCCTCCTATTCCATCCTGCCTCCTCCATCCCTCCTCCTATTCCATCCTGCCTCCTCCATCCCTCCACTTCCCTCTTACTCCTCCCCCTCCCCCTTGCCTCCACCCTCCTCTTACTCCTCCCCCTTGCCTCCACCTTTCCTCTTACCTCTCTTGCCTCTGTTCCATCCTATCCATTCTCCTAAAATCGACAGTATACTGTACTTACCACGGATACTTCTTTTATTGTTGCCTACTGTAGTTCTTCCCTCCTTTTATCGTCCGCCTCCTTCATGGTCACCCTTTCTTTTTTTCCTTTCTCTTTTCCCTTCCTTCTCCTTACTCCTACACTCTCTGCTCCCTCTATATTCCTCTTTCCATAGCTTGACAGTGTACATAACACAGTTACTTTATATTTCCCATTTCCTCGTTTGTCCTTATTTTTTCTTCCTTTTCTCTTCTACTCTCATAACTCCACCCCTTTTTTCCATCTCCATCCTTCTCCTCCACTTCTTTCCTCGTCTTCTCTCTCCTATCTCATTCTCTCGCTTGGTCCAACTCCTTCCTTCTCTTCCTCCGATTCCTTCACTTATTCTGGCTCTTTCTATTTCTTCATTCAGTGCCTTCCCTCTCCTCATCCAACTGCTTCTCTTCTCATCCGACTCCAATTCTTCTTTTCCAAGGTCTTCTCTTTCTCCTATTCCAAATCTTTCTCCTTCTCTTTCTGTAACTCCTTCACCGTCTCTTCTCCGAAGTTTTCCCCCTTCTTCCGCAACTTCTCACTTTTTCCCAGTCTCCTCCCAATTTACCAGACTCCTCCTCTTTTCTCCAATTCCTCCCATTTATTTTCCCTAACTCTTCCCTATCTCCTTCCCTATTCTTCCAACTCCTTCTCTCCTCCTCCAACTCCTCCCATTTACTTTCTCTAACTCTTCCCTGTCTCCTTATCTTTTCTTCCAACTCCTTCTCTCCTTCTCCAACTCCTTTCCTTTTCCCTAGACTCTTTCCTTAACTCCTTTTCCTTCTTCCCTAAATCCACTCCTACTTTACTTGTTTTGCCAGATGGTGTGATTTAGTTTTATCTCAGATTAGGTCTCCGGTATTTCCTCAATATAAATATTATTTTCTTTTAATATTCTTCTAAGTAAATATTTTTTCCTGATTTGTCATTTTCCTCAGAATTAGACTTGAGAGGCTTTTGAATAATTCGAGTTTGAATTAAACACGCCACAAAAAAAAATATAACTAATTTCCAATTCTGTTTCCGTCATACTATATATATATACATATATATATATATATATATATATATATATATATATATATATATATATATATATATATATATATATTTTTTTTTTTCTATCTATCTATCTACCTTGGCTGTTTCCCCCTTTAATTGGGGGTAGCTGACATCAAAAAAGGAAAACAATAAAAACAGTAAGGGGAATTATATATATATATATATATATATATATATATATATATATATATATATATATATATATATATATATATATATATATATAGTATGACAGAAACAACATTGGAAATTATTTAATTTGTATTTTTGTACAAATTTTGTGGCGTGTTTAATTCATACTGGAATTATTCCAGAGCCTCTCAAATATAATTCTGAGGAAAATGACAAATCAGCAAGAGATATTTACTTAGAAGAATACTGAAAGAAAATAATATATATATATATATATATATATATATATATATATATATATATATATGTATATTTAAATATATATATATATATATATATATATATATATATATATATATATATATATATATATATATGTATATATATATATATATATATATATATATATATATATATATATATATATGTATATATATATATATATATATATATATATATATATATATATATATATATATATGTGTGTGTGTGTGTGTGTGTGTGTGTGTGTGTGTGTGTGTGTGTGTGTGTGTGTGTGTGTGTGTGTGTGTGTGTGTGTGTGTGTGTGTGTGTGTGTGTGTGTGTGTGTGTGTGTGTGTGTGTGTGTGTGTGTGTGTGTGTGTGTGTGTGTGTGTGTGTGTGTGTGTGTATCTATCTATCTATCTATCTATCTATCTATCTATCTATCTATCTATCTATCTATATATATATATATATATATATATATATATATATATATATATATATATATATATATGTATGTGTGTGTGTGTGTGTGTGTGTGTGTGTGTGTGTGTGTGTGTGTGTGTGTGTGTGTGTGTGTGTGTGTGTGTGCGTGTGTGTGTGTAAGAAAATACATTGCGCATACATGTACATTTATATACGTGTGTATGCAGGTGTAAGAATGTAATGTACGTGAATGTATGCACTATACATCATATGTGCATACATTCACGTACATTACATTCTTACACCTGCATACACACGTATATAAATGTACATGTATGCGTAATGTATTTTCTTACATATATACTCTCATGTTTAATGCATACATATATACACGTGCACTGCATACGTACATGCGTGTATAATGCATATATACATACATAAAGGATTTACTTATTGTACAAATTTGATATATAATTTCGAATATAAAAGTTTTATTTCACAGTCAGTGTCCTCTTTGGCTGACTAGTAAATAATTCATGACTACAAGTCGACCACTCTTGGGTCAGGTCACAATTGTTCGGGTCGTGTGCCGAGGTCATGGAGAATATAAAGGAAAATTAATCTTCTAAACTCTTATATAAATCGCACATAAACGATTTTTATTTACTGGTTTATTATGGCGATTCCTAGTCACAACTGTTCGTATGTCAGGTCAGGGTCTTCAAGCTAATAACTTCCTTTTTTATTATTTAGTCTTTCCAAGCAACTTTCAGTCTGCGATTTATTATAACGAATTTTAATCTTTCGATATTTTTTTTTTATTTCAGATCGCAATTGTTAGAGTTATGAAGGACAGTTCATGAATGAATAAATCACAAAGTCCTTGTGTTAATCCATCCAAAGTGATTTTTAATTAGCAATTTATTGTGGCGACTCTTTCATGACGATTTTGGGTCAGTTTTTCAAGTCTCAAGTTTAGTTCAAAGAGTAGTAAATCCTTGGGTCTTGTGTTTATCCCTCGTAAGCGATTTTAAGTTAATCATATTTCTTGGCGATTTCTGGTCACAGCTGTTCGGATATAAGATCCAAATTATCGACAGATATGTTCCATATTTTTATTAATCCATCCCAAAAAATTTCTGTGTATCGATTTATCGGGTGATTAATAGTCTTGCGATTTTTTTTATTTGACAATTTCAGGTCACAGCTGTTTAGCGCTCAAGTACAGTTTATCCTGGAATGAATTATATATGGTGTTCAGATATTACTTTAAAAAAGAAATGGCAGCAATATGTCTCTTACATTCATAAAAGAGACGTCATGCTTGTTGTCTTGCAGCACCTCTCATCTAGGTTAATTTGGCAATTATACCATTGGATATGGGAAGCATGGAATGAAATAATTACTTATCAGAGCTAAAATTGGAAGATAAGCAAAATCCTTTATCCATTCAGAAGCTCTGCACATCATAATATATATATTTTTGATGGTGTGAAGATGAGCAAATTTCTCTGTCATCGCAAGCTTTTAAATAATCAGATTTTAAGCCTTTCTTGCTATGCATATAAGAGTAAACCTTTTTTAATAATTTATTTTTATTTTTTTCTAGGTAAGTGTGGCAAGGAAATCATAAGTACATGCATGATGTGTATACATGCGCATTTAAAGGTAAGGTACGTCATGTATTATATTATATTGTGGAGGTTCATTACCTTAGGTCCGTGTGAAGCAATGACTGGATCCGCACATATAATACAGTAAGTAATCCCACCGGTGAAACAATAAATGAGAAATAAAGAATAATATCTGTATATCAGGTTCTAACTGGACCCCTTCGTAAGCACAAGTCTTAAGAACTTGAGAAGGGGTCCAGGCAGGACCCGAATTATAGCGAGTATTTTTTTACTGATGGGTCTCCTTAACTATACCATACCCTGCTCATCCTCATCCCTCATTATCAGCTGTTCTGGGGCTAGGAAAACATAAAGGAAGGAAGGGATTGGCTACCGTTCCCTCCCCTATCCCTTTCAATCGTTTCATACGACCAGCAGAGAATAGACTGAATTATTATTTTTAATTATTTTCTGTAGCGAATTCATTATTATTATTTTGTAATTATATAAGAATTTCTTTCATCAATTTATTTTTTCTTTTATTTAGGCTTTATCTTTTGTGTTTTATTTATTTATATATTTTTTATAATTTTATGTCGTTAGTTTTTACGCTATACTCAAATTCTCCAATAAGTTCTTTGTCCATTGATTCTTACATTATTATTTCATAAATATTTTCATACTGCAATATTGGTTTTCTTTTTACCTATGTTCGTTTTTTAAATTTATGCATTTTATGTTTATTTAATATTCAATGTTTATTCCTGGAGTTTTTTTTTGCGGTTCTGGGAAGTTTTGTTCACGAATATTGTAAGAAAATCTTTCATAATGCTTCCCTGAGCCTCTTCTTGTTTTGCTTCCAAAGCTTCAAATGGGGGAGCTTGAAAGCAAACTCTCTCTCTCAACATCTTTTTTGTTTTGTTTTGTTAGCTCCTCCTGGTAGTCACTATGTTATCTCCCCACTTCTATCAGGTAATATACTCCTCCCTCCATGTTCCATACTATGGGTAGATGGAAGAGGAGAATCGAATAAAAATCGTGAGAAAAGTGGAGGTTTTATTACTCAAACTTAGATGTCCGACATGGCGTGTTCTACTCCAGTGAAAACAACAAAACAACAGCGCAATGCAAAGCGCACGAATTAATCAGCTCAAAAGTTATACATAACA